>KZ809186.1:47004-71684 GCA_000696205.2 Oncopeltus fasciatus | reverse complement strand
TATGAATGTAGTAAACTAAGTAGAAAAATTCAAAAAACAAAAAAATATAATCAAATGGAGAGTTTTTTGACCGTAGAACCCCCCCCCCAAAAAAAAATCTAATATCAATAATTATTGTCAGTAACTATTTAAATAAGGTGCTCCTCACCTAACACCTAATGAAGATGCCAAGCCATAATTTTTATTTAAATATGGAAATCCCTAAATATTTTATGAAATAAAAAGACTATTTAAAACATTTTTAAGAGAATTAGGAAATATAATTTGAACAGAGCTGGTTTAAAATTGTTTTTATATATACTGTTTTTATATAATAAGATATACATATTAATTCATATTTACTGTGATTCATTATAATCACATTAATTATTTATTAAATATTGCTTATTCTATAATTAAAATCTTTATATAATTTCATCTGGTTCGCAAGGAGCATCTAGATCTCTATAGGTAATAATAGGTCTATAGTCCAAGCCCCTGAAACAAATAAATAAACTTAATGACTTTTGAAACAATAAACATTTAATAGAAAAATAATTAAAAGTTTAATACAATCTTTATTTCATACATTACATAAATAAAACAAAGAAAATTTAATAAAATGCCTATGTGAACAAAATGAATAAGTCAAAAAAGAAAAACAAAAAAAAAACTTTTTAGAAGCACTCCGATTGGACTGCAGGTTGTAAAGTTCCAAGAAATAAATATATAATAAAGGTTCTTGATTATGATAGGAAAGAAAAAATGTCTGTCATGCAGTAGCTGCATAATCTTATCGATTTACCTTGATCCATTTAAGATAGATATAAATAGCAATAATTGGTAAAATTAAAATTCCAAACTGAAGGGACCAATGAGCATAATAGGTTTCACCACTGAACTTTGCTCTTTAATGACTGAGGATGAAGAATGGAGGAAGTGCTCATCCATTGTAGTTACAGTTGTAAATTTCTTCCTCAACAAACACTTTTTATAAAAGTATTATTGAATATAAATTTAAATAAATTAATTTTACACCTATTATAATTGAAATAAACTGAAGATATTACAATTACAATTTAGATCTCTTTATAAATCTCCCCCCCCCCTCAGTCGATTACAACCAAAAATTAATAAATTTAAGGAATTGCGATGAAAAGCATTAAATATCAAATTAGATGTCTATATTTTAAAAATTCAAGGTCCCACCCAAACTCGATATTACATTTTTAAATGCCTTTCTTAATGCAATTTTTTTGCAAAATGTTATTGAACATTACACAATAAATGCAAGGGAATAGAATAAAAAAAAATTATTTTTATTAAAATTATTAATTTTAATTAATTAATGTGGAATTACTCCAAATTATTTCAAGTAATATTACCTTCCTCTTCCAAAGCCTCCTCTTCCTCGATTAAAGCCACCATGACCACCTCCAAAATGACCAAACCCTCGTTTGAAGCCACCACCATACTGGTAACTGTAAATAAGAAGCAAAATAAATTAAATATCTTAATAATATATTATATTTAAACTTCAGAAACAGGCCTAAACTAATAAGTTTCATAAGATGCAAGAAAGAAAAAACTAGTACAGCTTGTAATACTATATATTTATTTTGTATAAATTTTAATCTTATATTACAGTGTTCAAAGAAAATAATGGTACGTAGTAAGAAAGGCCATCCTAATGGTTTTCCTACTCACACCATTAAATATTTTTCCCAATTATTAATGGTGCTAATGGGATACAAAAATGGTTTTACTTGTTGAATTTAGGATTCTACCACTATTCATCTCTCTCTGGCCAGTTCTCATGTATTTGTTATTTGTACGAATATCACATATAAACAGAAAAATTTATCATGTTATGATTTGTATCATCAGAAGTAGATCAGGTGATCCTTAAATAATAAAAGTTCAGAACTTCTTTAAGAGGAATTTCTTAAAATGTTTACTTTGACGGTATTCCTGAGATCTAGCATAATGGTAACTGAGGCATCACAAATGTGGTACCCATGTTATACACTTTACCATAAAGTTTTACTGGATCTAATGTATTAAATTAAAAACTAAAAATTAAATTACAGAAAATTAAAAACTATAAAATAGAGGTGCATAAAAGAAAAAACAAAAACAAAAAAAAAAAGCTTTATCAAACAAGATTCCAAAGGACTTTTGATGTTTTAATCTAATTTAATACTATCCAGTACTTAATTATACCTTTAGAGCCATTCTCTAAGCTTGTTAAATTACTTTTGACTTCTTAAAAAAAAACANAAAAAAAAAAAAAAAAAAAAAAAAAAAAAAAAAAAAAAAAAAAAAAAAAAAAAAAAAGTCTCAGTTTATTTATTTGTTTCAAAGAAGAAAAATTACACATGTCCTATGAAATTCTCTAAGCAAATTTTAAGACATTAATGGAAAAAAAAACAACAAAAAAACATTGCTCATTAAATTATTAAATGTGTAGGGGAATGTGTCCTTGATAAGCTCAATGCACAGCATTGTTTTGAAAAATTTAGCAGTTGAGATATGACTGCTCGCATAGGCGATTAATAGAATAATAGGCGACCATTATTGGAAATTGATTAGGTTCTGCAGGAAATCCGTGCACAGGTGCTCACAAACTTGCTAGGGAGAGTGGTGTGTCATAATCTATTCTCCAAGGGGAAGGTAAAAAAAAGCAGTAGACTGGTCCTCAGTAATCAGCTAAGTGGTAAGGAATTTGAGAAAATAAACTGAGAAACCCTTCTGATATATTTTAACAGAAGATTGTCACTTGTGATGAAAAGTGGGTTTAATGGCGAAATCCGAATATCCACAAGTCATGGCTCAACCGTGGGCCAAACTGCTTTTCTGGTTTATGCAAGAGGTCAATTTTGAAAAAAAGAAAGAAAAAAAAATCCATGCTTTACATTTTTAAAAAAAAATGATAGTATTTATCAAGAATTTGTTTCTGATGAATGTTCTATTCTACTGAGAGCAACTGTAAAGATTGTACGCTAAGTTGTCTGAGCGTTATCCTGCTTTGATCAACTGAAAATGAGTTTTAATTCTAACAAAAAACTTCATGGGTTTGCCTCATCCATAGTCCAGCCTTCACACCATTGGATTATTACTTGTTTCGATCCATAGCCAATTTTCTCCAAGGGTAAAAATTGATAATTTAGTAGAAGTTGAAATTGTGGCCCAAGAGTTCTTTGACAGCCATCTAAAGAAATGGTATCTGTGTGGGATCAAACAATCAGCTAGCAGATGCCTAATGAGGGTACATAAAAATAGACTATACTTTGACTATTAATTTTGTTTTATACAAGGATGGTTCAAATATATCCAAGATTTTTTGAATGCAAACACAAAAAATTTAGTTTACAAAAATTGGCTACCCTGTTATGAAACATGGAAAACAGTTTAAAACACATGGACTACCTCAAAATTACAGGTAGTATTAGAACCAACACTTCTCAGCTTTTTCGGAAAGCGGAACACCATTCATTCATGCACTTGGGTCTTAGAGAGGCACTCATCCCCGAACTGCTTGAGTAATTTTCGATAAATTTCCAGATTTTACATTATCGTTGACTAAAAAAAATGACTAATAATGCATTGCAAAACAAACACTGGTACATCCTTTCCAATCATTAATAATGTTATTAATAATAATTACAATAAAAAGTGAGGTTGTGCATTCAACTGTTTTCAACATAATGGGCCAGTCTAATATCTAGTGCAGCCACTTTCTCTACAGCAAATTTTTCGTGCGTTTATTCAAAAATTCTGGTTTATAATTAAACCATCCTCCCATCAAAGATATAGTAGTAGAAATATTTGGTTGAAAACTGGTCTTTTTTTTTTTTTTTTTTTTAAATTAGGAAGGATTGACACAACCCACCCCCCCCACAAAAAACAAAAACAAAACAGAAATATATATCAGAAAATGAAAAATATACCAGCAATAATAAAAATAACAAGGAATTAATAAAATAACATACTGATAAGGAGATTCTGGTTCCTTCTTTCCTCCTCTGTTGCCTGGGTGTTCAGCTAGCTGGGGCCGCTTTGGATCACGAAGATAATTGTTGAAATAATCAACCTATAATATATTGAGAAGTGGTATAATAAAAGGGGGAAATATGTAATATCAAAATCAAATTACTACTAAACCTTAAATATGAAAATATTATTATGGTTTTATTAATTTAAATTAGAATTAAATACTCGTGCTAATTTATACGATTAGTTGTTTACTAGACATAAAAATTTTTATATATTTTTACGATCTTTGGCAAAGTGGTGAATGCCTGTTTTGTGGTTGTGTAGGGATTAATTTTTATTGTAAGCACTTAATTTGAATGCTGTAGCTCTTCTCAGAGTTGCTAGGAAGCAAGGAGGAAATTGGCCAAACAAGAGTCAGGATTACACATACAACATGGAGGGGAAAGCTGCTCAACCTCTACTCTTATCAGGCTTATATATACTTATACTTACATATAAGTATAAAATGTTTGGCAAAAGGTAGAGCTAATGGTGGGCTTATCACATTTTTCATGAGAAGGAAGTTTTCAAGTTGTAGAAATAATTTTCAAGGCATAATTAACCATTGGGGTGAGTCATAATTGATGTATATTGTAAGCAAGGAATTTCAGAGAATACAAATATTATTAAAGAGTGAATGATTTTAGATAATCTGAGAGCCATAACATTGTCCAAGATGAGTACTGGAATGTCAGGATTGGGTGGCAACTAGGTCAAAGGATGACTTATTTGATTTGACTATAACTTCTTTCTGGGATAAAGGAAATAACATTAAACAATAAATACAAGGGAATAGAAAAAAAAATCTATCTGTCTCAGCCAGGGTCTGCTACCTGGGCCGGTGTTAGCACGTCGGCCCGGATAGAAGGAGATTCAGGTTTGTGCCCTGGCTAAATAGGCAAATAGATTTTTTAATCTATTCCCTTGCATTTATTGTTTAAAATTTAATTTACATGGGATTAAATACCACAACAAAAACAATATTTATAGAAATAACATTAACTTTGGCTCAGAATAGAATTTGAAAATGAAGTGATCTCTATCGAGTCAGATACAACTAACTGTATAGCAAACAGGTCTACTTCAAACTTGCGAGAGAAAATTATTTATAGAAACATTAATTGAAAAAAAAAAAAATGAAACTTAAAAAGTTAAATTAAACAAGTAACCAGAATAAATTCTGCTTGTGAGATGCTATTTAACATGATGTGATACAAATTTATATCATATAATAAATAAATATGGTATAACAACTTAATCAAAGGAATTGATAATTTAACTTTACTGTTAATATTATGCTAGAGAAAATTACCAGTCATAATACATTTTAAGACCTTAGAAACATTAATAATATATTGAAAAAACTTACTTCCTTCTTTACTTCTTCCAGTTCTTGTAAGAATTTATTATATATGTGTTTCCTCACAAACTCTGGACCTTTGAATTTTTTTCCAGAGAGAGGACACAGCCATTTATCCTTAGCTAGTTCCTAAACAAACAAAAAATAAATAAATAAGTTTATGATAAATTACTTGCCATATTGTAGGAGGTAAATTACTATTATGTAGGTCGACTTGACTGGTTCAAAATATATTTTTGTCTCCAAATTATAAAATCATTAGAAATTAGTCTAGTAATTGTGCTCATATAAGTATTGAATCAATCAACTAATATAAGCAATGATTTGGGGAAAGAAACATGAACCCAGTCATATCGAATTCTTAGAATTCTTTAATAGTGATACTCCTATAAAAATAGTATTTTTCAAGGAAATGACAAATGACAAATAAATGAATAATTTTAAACATATTTAAAGTAAATATATATGTTACATTAATGTTACAATCATGTTGAAAATGTTCTATAGTATGTATTTCAGTACCAAAAATTTATTAAATATGTTTCATGTTTTTTATTTTTATGATTCCTAAACACATGAATCTCTATCCATCCCCACCCTCATGGATCCTCCATTCTAAAATCCTCATTATTGGCATGAAAATAGATAAATTCATAAAAATATTGAATTAAAATTTTTGTCATTATTCCATAAATTCCCTCAGTGTAGGATTAACAGGAACAGAAAGAACCTTTTTGAGCTTGAGCTCTCAAGATGTAGAAGTGGGCTATATCACACGAGAAACAATTCATATTACTGTTGAAGACCTATATTTTCATTTATTTATATGGTTCAGTTTATTACATGGTTTAATTCCCATAAAATAACAGTTACCTGTGTATTTGCTTGAATAAATTTCTCGACTTCAGTTTCTCTGTCCTTGGCCCCTAATGAAGTAAGCTCTGCTTCAGACACAGTAGGAGTAGGGGTGTAAAGTCCTTCCAATTTACTTTTATATCCTTCAATGTACTCTTGAATCTCTTGCTGAGATACCTAAGCCAATCCACAATAAATATAATAAGTAAAGCTAATTAATATTTCTACAATAACTAAAAAAGGAAATTATCAACAGATATAAAATTTCATTTAATTAGCTCCCAGAATTTAATTGGCATAAAAAGAAATTTTTGGTGTGTTCTATCATTTTTAACCACTAAGGGTCAGGAGGCGCTGTTTACAGAAGGCAACCTTATTCAAACGCCCATGCCATTTGATAAGATTTTAATTTTTAATAAAAGGCAGTCCAGTGCAGAACTCGAACCTGCAATGCCAAGTTGTGAGACTCAAATGAATCCCCTCCAGTGACCATAAATATTATTATTTTTAAAAAACAGAACAATAACTTTAGAAAGAAGTGCTTTCCCAAAAATTCATTACTAAAATAAATAATAATAATTTACAAATTAAGAATTAGTTGATGGTATTTCGACATGATGAATAAATATATAGAAGGACAAACAAAAATAGCAGAACTTACATAAATAAAAAACACAAATACATACATATATAGAAAATGAAACACTCAGGCTGCGNGCATATATATATATATATACACACACACACACACACACACACACACACATACATAATACACATATCACCAGAAAGAAATGACAATTATATAAGGAAAAAAATGATGAAGAAATCTTTTGGGAGAAATACTCACTGACCTCAGTGCTTGATGGCAGGCCTCTTAAATGCATAATTCCACATCTATTTGGCATTTCATCTTCAGAAGTATACTGGGATGTATTATAGTAATCAACTGAATGTACAATCCTCAGGTAAAGGAGGAGTTTGTCTAAAACCTGAACATAATGTAAAATAAAAAAAAGTTAGAATTTTATTAATGGAAACAACTAAAAGGCAATAAATATTTGGGAAATTCAACTTCGGATGCTTAGGAATTATAATTAATATTGAACAGAAAAAAAAACAAAAAAAAACCTGTTAAAGGCTTTCTCAAAAGTACTCCCAAATAATTATTAATTTGATTGCAATTTTTAATTAAAATTCTAATATATTGTGATTTATTATAAGCTAAGAGAACAAATAAGCATTTCCACATAACACCTTTCTTATTTAGGGTACTTTTAAAGTTACTATGTCCCTTTCTAATGTCAAGAATTACAAATATAATTTTTAATCATAAGCCGTTTGTTTTATAGAATAATTAATGGTTATGGTTGCAATGATTAGCTCCCTATAATTTTTATATAGTAAATGATTTGGATGAAGTAATTCAGTAGAAAAAGTATGCACACATGAACACTAAGCCATAACATGTCCCACAAGCATGCAAGCTAACTTGACTTTACATGAAAACAATGTGGGCTAATAGACTGGCAGCTCTACTTCCAAGATATTTCCTCTCTTCAGACCAGAGTAAGCATATCAAGCTTTTTCTCAATTGTGTGATTCCAGTTGGATTCTCTAGATAAGAGATGGATTTGTTTAAGCCCCATGGGTTCCTGGATTTTAAGAATTATCATTAACCTCATATTAAAAAAAAAAAAGAAGTAAGGCTAACTAAATTCTTTGCTATCATATGCTATAAAAGAGAAAAGGAGGAAACACGAGAATGTTGGCCATGATCAAGTAAAGTAGAATATTCAGATCTCTGACTCACTTTAGGACTGAGATATCTTCCCTTATTAAATAGTATATATTGTCAGAGCTGCTGGAGATAAAACAATTCCAAAAGCCCTTTCACAGTAGTATCATAAATAAATTTAAAAACTTATCAGACTTATCTCGATAGCATAAATGGAAAATGAACCGGCCTGCATAGCAGGAGATCCAGGTTCGAGTCCTGGCTGGAACAGTCAGATTTTTTATTCTGTTCCCTTGCACTAAAAATTGTCAATATATGTTATATATTGATTGATATATAGTTTTTAAAAAAATAAAGCTTTTCCACTTGTTCTGATTTTGCTCAAAACCCAATAGCCACAGGATTTAATTTTAAATTATGTTGTGAAGTGTCACAATCTGCATTCAAAATAATGCTTCAATAAAGATGGACATAGATAAGAGTAAATAACTTATTTGATACTACAAACCGGAGAGAGGAAAGAGTGGGAGATGCGCTTAACATTTGTAGTTACATTTATCAATACTAGCCTTAAAAATTGTTTTTTCCTAAAAGTGCTATAAAACATTATGTTAGAAAATCAAGTTTAATATAGGATAGAAGAAAAGATACTGTCTTCCTGTTTTATATTCCTTAACCGGTTTCGATGCTTAAGCATAATCTTCAAGTTAGCCTAGGAGTACCTCTTCTCTTAAACTCTTGAGGAAACACTCTGAAGTCCTATCTGGATCCTAAATAGACATAATCCTGCATCATCTCCTCATCCATCTAATAAAAAACAATAAACTTCTACACAACACTAATTATGTTTACATTTTGTTTTTATAAACATTTCTATTACCCTCATCCGATTTCAGTAATAGAAAACCTTAAATATTGAATTAGGCTTCTACACTTAAAAAATAACAGTCCAAGGCAAAGTTACTTTCTATAATAAAAAAAAAACAAAAAAAACACTTAACCCAAAATTCGCTCTTTGACACCACTTTATTCAATAAAAAATGTTTATAATTTATATTTAAATATTTATAATTTTACAGCAGTAGGTTAGCACAAATAAATAAACAATAAAATAAACTATCAGAAAATCCTCACCCAACACCAACCATCTATTTACAGAATAACTATTGCAGGAAAAAAAAAAAAAAAAAAAAATTAATGCATCGGTCAAAATGGCAACCCCCCAGGTTGATAATGCAACTATTTGGCTGATAGAGCAATTAAAAAAAAAAAATCCCCATTAAAGTTAAAGAATTATGCTAATATAAATTAAGGCCTATTGTCATAGTGGATAAACCCCAATTGATTTGCAGTTCAATATAAAATATTTTGAAACATTAACTATTTAATTAGCAGAGAATTTGTTGGAGTTCGGTCAGTGTATTTTTTTATTATCTGCCGATATTTCGGCTTACACTGTAAGCAATCTTCATGGCTTTTGAAATGCAATGTCATAAGGAAACACGAGAAAAAGAAAGTTAAGAAATTTCTTAATTTTTTTTTCTGAATGAGGATTTAAGGAATGTTGAAATGCAATATCCTACAAAAACATGTATGGTACGGATTTGTTTAAAAATTGATTTGCAGTTCAATATCAAATATTTTCAAACATTAACTATTTAATTAGCAGAGAATTTACTGGGGTTTGGTCAGTGTATTTTTTATTATCTGCCGATATTTCGGTTTACACTATAAGCAATCTTCAGGGCTCTTGAAATGCAATATCATAAGAAAACATAAGAAAAAGAAAGCTAAGAGATTTCTTAATTTTTTCTTAATATTTAAGAATTTAAGGGAAGGAACAAAAAATAAAGTCTTTGCTTTGGGAGGCGAGCACAGTTTCGGAAGTGGAAATGTAGAATTTGTTAACAAGTTTTTTTAAGGTAAGCATAGAGAAACCTTAAGAGAGGAGGATGTTAAAGGTGATGACATGTTTGATATTTTTGTTGTTGAATGTCTTGTAAGAAAGTGTGAGTGATCTATAGAAAAGGTTTTTGTCCACATATTTATTATTATGTGGGTGAAATGAGTATGGAAGAGACGACCTGAGTAAGAATTCTTTGCGTATCAGTAAAAAACTCTCCATTTGAATATAAACTATCTAATTTTGATGGTGGCGGAGGGTTTATGATTTGATTTTTTAGGTTAATTGAAAATTTTTTATTTTCTAGGAAAATAACTAAAATGCAACACTGATTGTGCAATGCATCCCTTTAACAAGTATAAAAATTGTTAAAATTTTCTATATGAGTGAGAAGAGTTGGAAATTTATACTATGGACTTTCTCTTCCAGGGTAAGTAATTTTACGACTTCTAAAAAATTAGACAACCGCTCTGAAAAAACAATAATTAATGTAAAATGAATAATATTGATCAGAATATGACCATAGAGCAAAAATTTAGGAAATATTTGGGTGCACATATTGGTTGTCTAGTTATTGATTTGAAGCACATAACATAATTAAAAATCTTCCTAAGAATTACTTCTTTCTAGCCTTACAAAGCCTGAGAACCATTCCTTTAAGTGTACACACATTTGAGTAGAAAGAACAACTATCACAATAGCCATCAATAAAAGTACTAATCTAAGTTAAAATACACAAATTAATTAAAAGAAACAAACTTTCAATGCACCAGCTGTTCGTGACTTCGACTCATCAGCAACAATACCCTGTCCAAGTAATTCTTCTTCTTCGGCCGGAGCTTCTTCAACCAGATACTCAGTAATTCCCTTAAAAACTGGGTTACCCGACTCCAGTCCAAAGCCTTCCTGGAAGTTAGAGAAAAACATAAACAAGACATAAAAAAATTAAATAGATATTAATTAAAATAAATGAATATTTATCAAAAATTAAATTGATACTTTTTGCATTAAAAAGAAATAAATATATAATAAAGGTTCTTGATTATGATAGGAAAGAAAAAATGTCTGTCATGCAGTAGCTGCATAATCTTATCGATTTACCTTGATCCATTTAAGATAGATATAAATAGCAATAATTGGTAAAATTAAAATTCCAAACTGAAGGGACCAATGAGCATAATAGGTTTCACCACTGAACTTTGCTCTTTAATGACTGAGGATGAAGAATGGAGGAAGTGCTCATCCATTGTAGTTACAGTTGTAAATTTCTTCCTCAACAAACACTTTTTATAAAAGTATTATTGAATATAAATTTAAATAAATTAATTTTACACCTATTATAATTGAAATAAACTGAAGATATTACAATTACAATTTAGATCTCTTTATAAATCTCCCCCCCCCCTCAGTCGATTACAACCAAAAATTAATAAATTTAAGGAATTGCGATGAAAAGCATTAAATATCAAATTAGATGTCTATATTTTAAAAATTCAAGGTCCCACCCAAACTCGATATTACATTTTTAAATGCCTTTCTTAATGCAATTTTTTTGCAAAATGTTATTGAACATTACACAATAAATGCAAGGGAATAGAATAAAAAAAAATTATTTTTANTCCCTTAAAAACTGGGTTACCCGACTCCAGTCCAAAGCCTTCCTGGAAGTTAGAGAAAAACATAAACAAGACATAAAAAAATTAAATAGATATTAATTAAAATAAATGAATATTTATCAAAAATTAAATTGATACTTTTTGCATTAAAAAGAAATAAATAACACCTTTTAATGAGTAAGTCTTATGTGTCCTATTCTTAGTCTGGCTAATACCACTTCTCTCTTACGGTCAGTTGACATGGAACTGGACCATACCCTCGGAGTAGATTTTATCTCGCGTAACTTAACTTGTTGTATCTGGTTGACCACCATATATTTTCCCACTTATTAAGTAATAAATTTTAACTAGCATTTTTATGTCATTCAAGGTAATTTTTGAGTACATATCACCATATTTTATTGCTTTCTTTGCTAGTTCGTCCCCATTTTCATTGCCTGAAATTCCGCAGTGACTAGGTATCCATTTAAGTGTCACTTTGCTACCTTTCTCGTTGAGGTGATCTATTGCAATTAGAGTGTCTATTATGAGAAGTTATTTAATTCTTTTTCTCAAGTATAGTGAAGTACAAAATGTATACATGAACAAGTTTAATAACATATAGTGTTAGTTTCAATTTTATCTTTTTTGTCATTTTAGCATGTCAAATAATTATACCTCATTGAAAATGATTAATTTAATTTAAGTAATTTCAATTTTGTCCTTCAAGAAATCATCCATTAATTTTTAATTATGGCCTAGTAAGAGGACAACATTTCATTTAATTATAAAAGTTACAATTTTAATAAATAAAATCAGTTTTTATTTTATTCAAAAAATTCAAAATAGAAAAAAGTGATGTTTTTAGGCACTTCAAGATGCATAAAAATCAAAACAAATGAAAAGGAGTGTCATATTTTATTTCTCTTCAAATTTTCACAAGCTCAGATTTTACAAAAATAATCTTAAAGAATTAAAAAAAAAAAAATTAAGTATAGAAGTCCCTATCTAATGAAAAATGCCTAAAACTTGATGGAATTGACTTATTATTATTATTAGACTTAGAAGTGTTATCAAAGAGACATTTCACCCTCTGAAGGCATGTATACAGGAAAAAAAAATCATATTTGTCAATTTAAAATAATGTTCAAATAGGCTTCGACGGTTGTCAGATGTATTTACCGTTTCTTCTTCCGGGTTGGACCGTGTCAAGTTTTTGATACTTGCTGAGCTGTCACACATCATGTGATGGCTTCTTCAGGGCTGAAAAGAGAATGAGAGTTTTAAAAGAGAGATTTAAAAATAATTCTCTCGATTTTTAAATCTCTCTTTTACAACTCTCATTTTCTTTTCAGCCCCGAAGAAGCCATCACATGATGTGTGAAAGCTCGGTAAATAAATTTAAAATAATTAAAAAAATTATACCATAATAAACACAAATAGAACCAATGATGTTCACAATAATTTTAAAAATCAGAAAAACAAAAATATTAGGATATTCTCTCACTAAAACCAAAATTAGGATTTGATCAATAAGTTTTAAATAAAACATATTTGTGAAACAAAAGACTATATTTCTTCCATGTACACTAAATTTTTAATATTCTTTAATGCAAATTATCACAATACTTTAAATTTACTGTCTTTCACTAGTTCAAATTCCCTGATTTTATATGGCCATGATAGCAGAAGTCATTAATCCTCCTGAAGAATTCCTCACCTTTCCCAACAAAAACACCGCCTTCAACCTGATAACTCCTTTTCACCTTCCTCTCCCACCATACATTACATCCCCTCTTTATTTTCCAAATCTGAACTCCACTTTATAAATTTCCAGTCATAAGTTAGCTAATAACTTAAATTTTTCAGTCATACTTCTTCTCCCTTAATTATCCCTAAGGAGCACTTAAATTTACACACACATATTTTTTTTGTAACTTCTATTTTATAGCCAAAGTTAGGAGTCATTTTATAAAGTTGTACTTTATTTCACTCTAGTTTCACAACCCTGAAGAAGATCGAATTAAAAACATTTTGGTGCACAAATATATTTACATTTAAAACTCAATGACCAAATCTCAATTATTTTATTCACCACTATAAGGTTAAATTTTATTTGTAAACCAAACTTACTCCTTCTTGACCTTGATTCCAAAGACCTGCCCTTTGGTCAAGTTCTTGAATGATTTTAGCAGCTAATTTTAGATCAGCCAGAACAACCTGTAAAATTAACACAATCAAAATTTACCAAACACACACAAACAAGTGTGCACCCATACACACACACGTATGTGTGTGTGTTTTATAAGACAAATAAGTAATTATAATTTAGATAAAATTCATTTCAATATAGTATATTAAAATATTTATTTGTTTCCTTTAAATTAAGAGCTAAGAAATATTAAAATAGACAAACATAATAGGGTGTGAATATTGATTTTATCATATCGTGTTTTGACCCTAATCAGTGAGCCACTAACATTACTCGATTGTACTTAGCATAATCAGCAATTCATGATCTGAGAATTTTAGAATAGAAGCTTAGTTTTGGAGTTACTTATTCTCAAAGTATAAAATTTTTATTTCATATTAAATACTACTACTAATAAAGAAAAAATAGAGCTAAAATAGATGTTTGAACAGAATCAGTAAAATACATAATATATTTAAAATATATAATAAATATTTTGTAATGAATGTAAACAAATATTTTTTTCAGAGAAAAATAATTTTTACCTACTCTTTCTTCTGCTCCCATGTAATTGAGTTCAACAGTTATCTTAAGAGGAATTCTGTGACTCATTTTAAAGAAATTATATTATGGCGTTGAAATTGCTTTTGTGCATTGGACAAAGAAGATACTTTGTTTTATTATTATTGCAGATTAATATTCCACTTATCTTAAATAGTGGTGCGAAAAGTTAGTTGTGTGGTTATAAAAAAAGTTGTCATTGCTAGATTCTAGAGATGCTATATTGGCCACCTTGATAACCATCTAGTTTGATAAATGAATTTCAAGAAGTTGAAGGCTTATGCAATAATTTATTATCATCATTATTACTTACCTGCTTATTACCTGACAGCCCACTGACAGATCGAACACGCCTCGAAAGGTCTCTATTCACAATAGCTCCCATTTCGCACTCCTTTACCTAACAAATTCAAAAAACCCAAATAAGAAAGAATATGAAGTTTTGTTAATAGTATATACTTTAATAAGTAATAATAAAGTCAGAAAGTTTAAGTGATTTAAGGGAACATGAAATGACTTTCAATCTGGTGCATGTAATGCATGCAGCATGAAGACAAATTGATATGTCAGCCTAAGGTGGGGGTCCCCTTTATGCAAACAGGAATAAAATACTATTTTAAAGATCAAAGAAGGGGCTCTACCCTGAAGAAAATCTAAGGAGTACTTAAAAATCAGAGCAATCACTTGACAATCATTGAGAAGATAAGAGATGGTCGGCAGAGCATTTGTTCCCGTGTCACCTCTAAATGGGTGGGCATATTGGTAATGAACAGCACACAGGCAGCAGAAGATCCCTCTCTCATATTCTATGGCTTTTAAGTCTCACATTATTAAGAATTTAAATGAAGAAGCTCACTAGGAAATGGGAAATGATTGGCTGAATTCATACAAAGGCTCAGAAACAAGGATGTACTTCCCTACTGAAAAATCCAGATTTGAAACAACCTGGTTGAATTAAAACTTTACTCTGGCACAAGTTTTAAGTAGGCATAGCCGGTTATGAGATTTAAGGTTGTAGGTAACCTGTATTGCGCCTGTGTCAATTCATCACCACAAAAAGTGGTCAATCCCCTTTGCTCCATCTGAATTTAAAAAAAATTTCATTAATAAATCTTTATTTATTGCTGTCAATTAATAAATCTTTATTTATTAAGTTTACTTCTGTTATTAACATCTTGAAATATCTTCTTATAAATAACTTATGACAAATCACTAATATTATACAGTCTTTCCTCTAATCTCCTAATAATATAATCTTCAAATGATTCTCAGTATATTATGTTTACAATCAAATAAATTTTTATCATTAATACAACATAAATTAACCTATTCACCATTCTTTTTCATGTAAAAAAATCGATTACAATTTAAATAATTTTCACAAAATATTTAACTAGATTCAAATAAGCTAATGTTACTTTAGATAATTAATTAAACAAAAAAGAAACACATTTTTTTTTTCAATAGTGTCAATAATACTCATGAGAATAAGTTAATGAAAATCTTCTAAAACTTGAAATTTATGACGATATTAGTTGCTAAGCATGAATTTCTAAAACATGGTTACATTACTTGCCAATTATTTAATGTTATTCTACCCAAGCACATTACTTAAAGAGTTAGATAAATGAACGGGCCTTGATGCTCCTCTTTTTTTTAATTAATTGGTAAAAATACTATTACTATATTGGTGAGTAACCAAATTTGTACAGTATTGAGAGATGTATGGGAAATTCAATTTATTTCATTAAGTATAATTATTTAAATGTAATTTATACTTAACATTTAATTATTATTATTAATTTATTGAAAAATGTTAAATAGCTTACCCTAATATTGTTAAGGTTCCAGCAAATTTCCTTAATATTTACATCTCTTCTAAAAGTCACCCAACCCCTTCTGTACCAATTTTGCTCAGCTTGGGGCTCAGAGAGCGAAACTCGTAGAAATCCAGGATATTTCTTACAAATCTATAAAAGGAGAACCATATATTATGATCAGAATAAAATAGTGTTTTACATGACAATGACATCTTCCAAGTTAAAAAAATTCAACGAAATAATAATAATTTTTTTCAGTTTGATTTTTTTTTTTTTGAGGTTAGGGATTTTATTAAGATTGAAAAGAAATCTATATCAGTTTAAACACACACACAGGCATGCGTGCGCGAACCGTCCACACACATAAATTGAATGTTATGTTCATGAAAACAATTTTTGATTAATGGATTGATGATAATGGAACAGGCTATGAAAATCTTAGTGTCAAACTTGTAGGTATGACTAAAATTCTAAATTATAGTGTTACTCTCAGGTTTTGAGTGTAAGTGGTGGCCAATAACACGACTTTAATTAACAAAAAAAAAAAATCTATCATTCGGTGCCATAATCAAAGCAGATTTCACCTGTTTCATTAAAGGTTAAATAAGAGTAAATGATGAAATTTAATTACTGGCAGGGTAGTAGATTACTTAGTGTTTCAATACTGTGAGGAAATTCAAATGATTGACTCCAATTAGCAAGAACAATATTTAAATGAACATTGTTGGTAACAATTTTCAGTGCAAGAAGACATTCACATTGGTACAATCTCCTTATTTTCTGGAACAGATTTATTAAAAAGTATACCACTCTTTTTTTGACCATATTTGTTTTCTTTACGAGCAGGTTTAATAATTAATTTAAAATTCGATTAATAATACATGGTGGAAAAAATCCACTTAAGCCTTACTGGCTTATCTGTCGTGAGCCTTACTTAAGCTGATAACATCACAAGCAGTAAGTTGTTTTTGATCATTACACAAATTAGATAAATTTGTTTATATTTCAAAACAAAATATTAAAGGTCTGAGTTTCACTAATATTCCCTCCAAGTTGAGTGGGTTCTATTTGCTATGGAGTTTTCTTAGTGTCCCCTTTTTTGGGCTTTCTCTCTTCAGTAAATTCATTAGTCAGACTCCCTCATAAACCCTCACCACATTGGATTTTCTTAGCTAGTATACTGTCTTTAGTTCTGTAATATACCGAACCATTTGGTAAACAATAAAAGTTTAAAACATCCTTATACTTGGAGAACCTTACCAATATTAAACAGTTGCCTATTTTTATAAGTCATGAATTTGTTGATAAATATTTTTGTACTGTTAGCTGTATAATCGCTTAAATTACATTAATAATAAATAAAATATACCACATAAAAATGTAAAAATAAGACAATTTCATTTGAACAGTAAAGCAACAAAAAATAATGATATAACTACTCACACATCCATTCAAAATCGCAAAAATAGTAAGAAATGATTTAAAGGATCTTAAAATTTGAAGATTTTTAGGAAACTCAAATAATTTTTTTTTTTCCTTCAAAGTTACTATATTTAACAGAAAGCGAAAATGAAAGAAAAAGAAAATAATAATAAGCTGACTAAACATACTAAGGTAAATTAAAAATATCAATGTCAAATCAACTTTAGTCTATAAAACGTAGTCAAACTTAAGTGTACATATGTATGTGTGTGTCTATATATATATATNATTCAAATATATATATATAAAGCTAGGAGCAATAATAAAACAATTATGAGTACAAAAACTTGGGACTTCAACTCAATAAAATATAAATAAAAAACTATAATACACACTTACAGTCTCAATTTCAGTTTTGGTGACTCTAGGAGAAATAGTTCGAAGAAATATTGATGAAGTTTTATGAAGAGCACGTGGTGTGAGTGGAACTACTTCATCATGATCCTTCTATTAAAAAAACAAAAACAAAACAAAAAACACTAAAAAAATGAATTTGAAATTTAAAACATATTTATAGAGATAAACTTTTCAAGCATACATCTGAATCATCTTCTTTTTTTTTACTGTCCTTTTCTTCTTTATCCTCAGACGGAGAATCTAAAAAATAAATAAATAAAATTAGAAAAACCTAAAATGAGTATTCTTATTCAGTAGGTTTAATTATAAAAATTATTTTTTAAACTAAATTTTAATTTAAAGCTGGAAGATAGTATCCACCTAGCTCACCTCTGACATAAACTAATTATATGTAAGAAGTTAGTGCTAAAAAATACTTGATTATTTATATAGGTAAGTTCAATAGCTTTTAAGTTCAGTTAGAAGTAATTTCAGTATTCAGGAAAATAAATTTTCTAAAAGTTATATTTATGAATTATGCCAAACTAACTTCATCTCATGCTTGAAAAATTTTGAGAGAAGACTGATGTTTTTTGTGTATACATGGTTTCATCTTTTTGCCTCCTAAAAGGTGTTTTTTAAATTTTATTTTGTTAGAATTGAGCATTGATGTTTTTATGATAATGACCAATATAATTTTCATCAATTTTTCTATATATTACTATATTTTTCCAGGAAATAAAAAGTGATTGTCTCCCTGATAATATTTTAGTTCTTTTTCATTTTCAGCTTCATTGCAATCTTCACTACAGAATAACCACACAAACACTTAAAGAAAGAATGTTAGAAAGTCAAAATTAAATTTTAATCTAATGGTTAGGTTAGGTTATTGGAAAAATTATTATTTTTTTTTTACATTTAAATTTCTTAAGTTGAGGAATTCACAAAAACTTGTCTAATAACAACAAGTTTCACACACACACACACACACAAAAAATTAAAAAAATTTCATTTTGTAAAGGCTTCGGTGAAATGCTTGATATTTCGGTTCCATGAATTTTAACATAGATATGAGATATTTTTATTTTTAGCAATAATAATTGGCTTTCTTTCAATTTATGGTAGAGAACTAACTTCAGAAATACCTTTGATAAATTTTCCTCTCTTGGAAATGTGCTCATTTCATTTACTGTTTTCATTTGTTTGAAGGGCAGTTTTTCTCTGAGAATTCTAGTCCAATAAACAGAACTGACTTTTATTGGGGAAATATTCAAAAATATACAAAAAAACAATNTTTATATATTTAATATATTACTATTAAAGTAATACACTTATATTTATTCTTAAAAGTTTACACATATGTCCAGCTTGAGCTTTTATGCTACTAGTGAATTCATTGTAATTTAAAAAAAAATTGCATTAGCCATCTATTGATTATATTCCATAAACTCCAATTTCTATTGAACTATTAAATGCTGCTCTTCTATATCTTCCCTAATGATCATTACCAAATGATAAAAAGTGTTCATCAATTGACAAAAGATCCTGATGAGAGTAGAGGAGTAACAGATATTACACCATGATAAATCAATGTTAATTTTGTTAAACCGTTTTCTTATACAAAGGCGAAATTTGTATGTTCTCTTAAGAAAATTAGTGTGAATTTTGAGGACAGAATTAGTTAATACTGGTAATGAGATGGGGGAATTCTCAAATCACTGTTCTAAAAGTGATAGTAAACAGAGGAAAAAAAATATCACACATGATCTATGCAGATTTATAATGTTTCATAAGTTGGACTTAAATAAGAGTAAATGACAAAATTTAGCTTGCATTCAGGAGCTGAAAATGAACGCATGAAGTAAGGCTACTAAGCTTTGATTTAGACTGGCAGGGGAGGAAGAAGCGCTCAGACTTCCTAGTTACATTCACAAATCTCTTCCTTAACAAGTTTTTTAAAAACATATGTTATAGAAAATAAACATTAGAATACATTTCAATTTTGCCATGAGTCAAATATTTCACCATTTTAATTGTTTCACCTTCATCTATTTCATTTTACTGTCTTTTCACGATTTCTATTTGCATATTTGTTTTTCTCTGTTTTTTTTGCTTATCTAGGGTGGTCCTCTCTTCAGTCAGCAATAGCCCCACCTATTCTTATACAAGGGCATGTATGGTAATGCTTGAGTTGTAACTCAATAACAACTCCCAAGTTTTACAGCTTCCAGTGCCCCAAGATTATGGTTCTATGGTGTCTGTTTCACCAGTCTGAAGCAGAATAATACTCATGGTTTCTCAAAGTCACTGGCATATTCAAGAGTTTCCTCACCCTTTTTGCTCCTTCCCCATAAATTTTGAGGTCTGGTAAAACTTCTGTCTAAGTTTTGCTTCAAGAATAAAATTATAAAAAATTGACAGAAGCCACATTTCAAGAATTTAAAATTAATGTTTAACAGTACATGAATTTATAAGAATATTTGTTGATACATTATATTTGCTTTGGAAACCTTATCTAAGAATAATTTTTCTGAATCCGTTATAATATGTTTTTTTTAAACCTTGACAGTTTTACTCGCTCTCAGTATGAGATAAAAACCTCTCTAGCTGATTCAGCTCTATTGTACACAAACATAAATACACAAGGATGATAGTCGATTCACAAATACAAATTACATTAATTCAAATATTTACAAATATAAATAATTACAACAATTTTTAGTGCAAGGGAACAGAATAAAAAATCTAACTGTCCTAGCCAGGACTCGAACCTGGATCTCCTGCTATCTGGGCCAGTGCATTTTCCACTTATGCTACCGGGACAAGTCTGATAAGTTATTAAATTCCCCGCACTAGTATCGAGAGTCTAACCTTCGAGGCCGACGAATATATCATCTCATGCTCGGAGGAGCTGACATTGTCAAGCTGTTTAAATGACTCTCGTTATTTACTTTTACATTTTTTATTTTAGAAATATTAATTTTTTGTGGTATATAATCCCATGTAAATTTTATCAATTTTTAGTGCAAGGGAACAGAATAAAAAATCGAACTGTCCCAGCCAGGAGTCTATACTAGTGCGGGAAATTTAATAATTTATCAGACTTGTCCCGGTAGCATAAGTGGAAAATAAACCGGGCCGGATAGCAGGAGATCCAGGTTTGAGTCCTAGCTGGGACAGTTAGATTTTTTATTCTGTTCCCTTGCACTAAAAATTGTTAAAATTTGTGTAGGATTATATAACAC
Organism: Oncopeltus fasciatus; assembly: GCA_000696205.2. Taxonomy (NCBI): domain Eukaryota; kingdom Metazoa; phylum Arthropoda; class Insecta; order Hemiptera; family Lygaeidae; genus Oncopeltus; species Oncopeltus fasciatus. The sequence continues at coordinate 50,584 of KZ809186.1, read as the reverse complement.
AAAAAATTAATATTTCTAATAAATAGTTACATTTTTATTTCATTATGATATTCTATATAAAAATATATGATAGCACACACACAATAGCACATTAGTGGTATAGCTCAAATGATGTTGAATATTTTATTAGAATAGATAACAACAAACCTCCAGGTGGTCTTTCATCCTCTGATAACTCATGAACTTCATTCTCAATGTCATTTATTTTTTCTTCTTTTTTGGTGTGATCATCATCTTCATCTATAACTATTTTTTCTCCTTCTTTTGAACTTTCATCTTCTTTTTTTTTACCTTCTTCTTCAGTTTTTGATTCTTCCTTTGGTTTCCTATAAAAAAAATAAAAAATTTAAAATAAAATTATTTTAACACAATGAGTGTAGGCACATCTACTATTTCATACATGGTGTATACCACATAATCAGTAAAAAATACTTAGAGAGAGCCGACTTCACTGTGGAGGCAATAGCCAACATGCTGCCCTCCTAAATTAGGCTAAGCTAATTTACAAAAAAATTATATTTGGAAAACAAATGGGAAAGGATCTGGAAGTCTTGGGGATCTTATTCAGGGGAACATCATGGTCTAGAATTAAGAAGGAACTCAATTTTGGTGAGAGCCATCGTGAATTCCTTTTCAGTACTACTTTGACAGACTTCAACCCAGCCTAGTACTACATAGTAAGAGGCCCAAGGTAGAACAAGTTTTCAACTGATAACAAGCAGAAAGAGGCTTTCAGAGATTTCTGGCGCGATGTTTCTTAGGAAATCATTGAAGAACCTGGATCCACATGGTCCAACCAACTCATATTCTGGACATTTCTTCTTGGAATGAAGCAATTTAGGGGGAGGCAACTTGGGAAGACATTAAAGAAACAAGGTTTAAATTCAATTCCTTTGAAGCAAAACAAACAAAAAGACAAACATATTTCTTGCTTAGACTCATTAATTATGAATGGATCTGCATTGTTCACAACCTCTTCAATGACCGCTCCAAATAATCTTCTCTTCAGAAGGGGAGACATAGGCTTTTCTTTCAATAAACATCAGTTTATGTAACGGAGAATATGGCCTCAAAGAAACTTTCTCATTCTAGGAATTCTATATTTTTTCTTAACAGCACCAATGTCAGTGAAACTCCTATGTGTTAATTAAGTTTTATGGATATTTCTCTTGTTATGTTCAGAGGACCTTTAAAGAATTGTTAGAGCAATAGTAATAGTTGTGTGAAGCGCACACCAACATTAATTCCTACATGGATTAAAGTTTGGTGAGGAAGAATTCTTGATTTTGGTGACACTTGAGGATTCTGACGATTGCTTGGACGAGAATGAGGCTCGGCTGTAACAGTTTTCATACAAGTGGTGGTAATCATGGTTTTGCAGTATTTGTCACAATGGTCTAGCTAAATTGAAATGGGAAACCTATCCTTTTCTGCAATTGTACCTGAACTGCTAATGCCCCCTTTATATCATTGGCTCTGGTGAATAATTTGTCTGCGTAGCTATTTCCCAAGATACAGCTTGCAGCTAAGTGGAAATCTTTACTGTGAATTTCAACCAGTTGTCTTATACATTGAAAATATTGATAATTGATAAGGAAAAAAAATGCAGTAATAATTATCTAATCAGGCTCTCAGTATATTAGTTTAAATTGAGCGGAAACTTTTTCTTTTTTAATAGTTTTTTCTTTCTAAAGCAAAAAATTTTAGTAGTAGAATGGTACAAGCACATCTGTTCTACTAGACAGAGCACATATGATATTGTATATTCTATGCCATTATATGTCTAACTAGTATCACAATTATCTTTGCATTAAAGTTAACCTGTTAAAAATGGGAATATACAAGTATATGTAACACATTATTCATATCTAATCTTTAAAAAATAAATACAGATTAACTAGTAATTTTAGTAAAGAATAATTTTACTTACTCTTCACACTTATCTTTTTCTTTTGGATCCTCCTTTGGGTTTTCTGAAACAAAAGGGAAACACAAAACTTATTTTGGACACATCATAAAATATTATATTTAAACAAAAACACAAAGTATATTTTATTTTAGATTCTTAATTAAAAATAAATGTTTGGAAGTTGATGTAAAAAAAACAAAAACAAGCAGTCTAATTAACTTTAATCGAATTAATAATGAGGTCGAGTTTTAAATTTTGTTTATAATTAAGTCTAATTAAGAACACTGAAAACTTATGCCACTTTTCTACTTAATATTGTTGTTTTGAATTTACATAATAATAAATATTTATACATTTTTTTAAAATGTGTTAACTTCCCTTTCAACCAATTAGGGTTATGGAGGGAGGGGCTATCTATAAGGCTCAGGACAAGCTTTAATTTATTGATAAATGCTTTTCTTGGGCAGGATTTGTATCCACAATGTCCCACATTTTATTTTAGAGGAGTAAGAAAGATAAGTGGTTAAATTTTATAATTAGAATATAGACATTGAGATGAGGCAAGCTTCATTACTTCCAAGTTACTTTTTAAAAAAAGTTCATATTCTTACTTTTACCAGATTTGCCAGATAGTTAAGTTATAACTGTCAGTTTTCAGAATTATAATGCTATAAGTAAAAAAAGATAAAAGACAAAAAAAAAAAAAAAAAAAAAAAAAACCCTAAATACCTGGGAACTTAGCCTACCTTGTTGATCAAGAATTGTGAGATCAAGATCTGTACCTCCTTCAAGTCTTATTACCACAGCATCGAGAAGTTTGACAACAGCATCTCCTTGCTCTGTGTCNTTTGTATCCACAATGTCCCACATTTTATTTTAGAGGAGTAAGAAAGATAAGTGGTTAAATTTTATAATTAGAATATAGACATTGAGATGAGGCAAGCTTCATTACTTCCAAGTTACTTTTTAAAAAAAGTTCATATTCTTACTTTTACCAGATTTGCCAAAAAGTTAAGTTATTCCTGTCAGTTTTCTGAATTATAATGCTATAAGTAAAAAAAAAAAAAAAAAAAAAAAAAACCCTAAATACCTGGGAACTTAGCCTACCTTGTTGATCAAGAATTGTGAGATCAAGATCTGTACCTCCTTCAAGTCTTATTACCACAGCATCGAGAAGTTTGACAACAGCATCTCCTTGCTCTGTGTCTACTTTTATTTCATCCATCCTTCCAAACTTCATCATTTCCATGAAAACTTCTGCTCTTTTCTAAAAAAAATATCAATGGTATAGTCAAATAACATTTCTCATTCTCTCAGTCTACCGAAGATGATTAAATGTGTAGTCTGATATATCGTTTGGATCATCTTAACTTTATTTATTCACAGAAATGCACACCTGTGCCAGACGCCTAATAAATTTCCAATAAAATGAGAGACATTTTTATGGTAGATTGATTTAAAAACAGGTTTAAGTTATAATATAATAGCTGAAAAAATTTACCCGCAAAGCAACATTTAACTCTTCTTTTCGTTTAACTGATTCCTCTGGATGATATTTCAACTTAAACCTGAAATTAAAGAAAAACAAATAAGATATTGCTAGTGCAACATTAGTTTAATGATATTATGAATGGTTTTATTTTCTAGTATTAGCACATATATATATATATA
>KZ809185.1:111740-123252 GCA_000696205.2 Oncopeltus fasciatus | reverse complement strand
TTTTTTTTTTGCTGTGTTAGCCTCCCTTGCAACCACTTAGGGTCATTGGAGGGAGGGGCTATCTACAGGTTGCCACCCCATTTTAAACACCCATGGCTCAGGACAAGCTTCTATATTATAAATAAAAGATTGACCTGGGCGGGATTTGAACCCGCGGCGTCAGGATGGCGAGACCCGTACGGATCCCCTGAGCTAGCCTGGCGCCCCTATTTTATTTATACTATTTATTTCATACTTTTTAAGCAAACGTTTCGACAATAATAGCCCTTTTTTTTAAATTTTGAGTTCTAATTAATCCCATCTCTCATATATCCTAATGATAATTAATAAATATAACTTGTATCGCCTCTTGTGGAGGATCAAAAGCGAAACAGAAAAACTCCGGAATATGCCAATAGTTAATGTATTGACTAATAATATTTGTTTGTAATATCTCTAGTAGTAAGTATAACTTCAAATATAATCCTCATTGTTCAAAGTAAATCCTCATTGTTCATAAATAATTTTAAATGTCTCTTGAATAGTTACAAAGCCTTAGTATTTCAGTGTGAAGAGAAAAGGATTTGTCCATAGAAGTAAGTGATTGTCTCCAGCAAATACCTTCGAAAAGTCTCACTCCGATCAGTTTTATGGTATTTTGTTCCAGTACCATTATCAACAATGGGATATCATTTGTCAGTCTTTGAAATAGATATGAGACGGTGGGATTCTACAATTTACAGAATTCGAGTGGGGCCACTCTATTTATCAATCTAATCTCTATCTATCAATTAACTTTCTTTTTCTTTGAGGGAGGGTCGAGTAAGTTCCAATAGAAGTGCGGATAATAGCTGGAATGGTCTTACAAGCTGGAGAAAACAATGAAGTTAGAAGATAAGCAACGTGCTATTACACAACTGATTAATTTAAACATCTATTAATGTATTTTATTTTCACATAAAACATTTAATAGAGATTACAGCTAGAAAATTTCATTTTACATCTGTCAAAACTAGAGTCTGAGCCATCTTTTAGGAGAATTTCAGGCCGATGGAAGGGTAGAAATGTTATTGCACAACCAGAATATTAAGAAAATGTTACTTTCTTATTTTTTAAATATTTTTATTTGTGGTTTTATTTATCCCACGTAAATTATAAATAATTCATGAGAGGGAACAGAATAAAAAAATATCTATCCGTCCTCGCCAGGAATCGAACCTGGATCTCTTGCTATCCGGGCCTCGCGTGCTGACCATTACACCACAAGGACAGGCTAGTTATCTCACTCTATTCCCTCTTCATTAGCGAGAGCCTAACTTACGAGAAAGACGAGAAATTCGTCTTAAACTCGAAGTAGCTGACATTGTATGAATTATTTATAATTTACGTGGGATAGAAAAAAAACCACAACCTAAATAAAATATTTAAAAATTAAAATTTAATATAGTAAATGACGAGAGCCGACAAAATGCATGACAATGTCAGCTACTTCGAGTTTAAGACGAATTTCTCGTCTTTCTCGTAAGTTAGGCTCTCGCTAATGAAGAGGGAATAGAGTGAGATATCTAGCCTGTCCTTGTGGTGTAAAGGTCAGCACGCTAGGCCCGGATAGCAAGAGATCCAGGTTCGATTCCTGGCGAGGACGGATAGATATTTTTTTATTCTGTTCCCTCTCATGAATTAGTTACTTTCTTATGTGAATGTTATTTTCTTTATCGCCATAATTTCAATACTTTGATTACAATAATTTAAATTGCTGGTAGCTATCTTTTACTTAACAGTTTCAAAACATTCCTACACATGCTACATCGAATAAACTTTTTTTTACTCCCGTGTGCCATTTCAGGTAATTCCAGAGTCCTTTTCGTCCGATTTCGCTCAATAACGAACTCTTAACTTGTTACTTTTCAAAGTGACTTCACAATTCCATAAAGAAAAACAACTAATGTCGGCCGGAAAGAAGGAGACCCGGGTTCGAGGCCCGGCTAAGTAAGATTTTTTTCTGACTCTCTGAGCATTTCTTGTAGTTTCTAAAATATTCATTTTATAATAAACTAATATATATTTAAACATAAAATTATTATATAAATAATTGTATGTGTGTGTGTGTAAATTTTTATGACTCACCTGTTTAGTGCCTATAACAGAAAATATACCCAAAAATTTTTCAAAAAATCGGCCATTGGAACAAATTCTACGGTTACATTCCTTGTGCATTCACCTTCAGTTTGGTGAACGTAAAGCTATATAGCCTGAAAGTAGATTTAGGTTCAATTTCTACAATGAAATTAACTTTAAAATAATAAATATAAATTTAAATTAATAAAAAACACATTTTCTCAAAATTGTAGTAACTATAATATTCGAGAAGTGTAACTCTCTGAACTTTATTAAGGAATTCAAACTTAGACACGGAACAGGTGTGCTGTACGCATTTGCTGAACAAAGCAATTAAATAATAGGAATTCCCATTAACAAAAATGGCACCCCCCCCCCCCCAAGGCCTCTAAACCCTGTGCGTAAAACGTTTCACAAACGGTAAATTATTATGCTGGAGAAAGTGGGACATGCCAATACATCAAAATACCAAAGAGACAGTTCCATAAAAAGCCCAAAGAGATACGAGGGAAGGAGATGTAAGATAGGCAAGGACTTAGCCAGCCGAATAAAAAAATAAATCTCGGAACGATAAAGACCTAAGCAATATAAGGGATTTCTTCCACTCTGACCTACTTCCATCGGATATCTTGTAACAGAGAAGTATAAGAAAAGGGGCTACTTCCCAATCCATGGACCTCTGTGGAATCCAATTAGTTTTATTACGTCCTTTGTCTTTCGGTCTTCTTCACTTTCTGCGTAGGGTGCGTCCCAATCACCGATCAGTCGATCGAACTAACTCTTTCTTGAAAATTCAACGCGATTAACAGATAAATAAAAAATAACCTTATAGAACATGTTCCCTTAAGAATTATTAATTTAACTCCGTAAGTATCAATATCCATCTTCTAAAAGCAATCTTTTTCTTCATTGTTTCTATGAAAGTATGTTAATAACGATGTCGGTTCAGAAATACATGTATACAATGTCTGTAAACGCTATAGCACCCTAAGTTATTAATATTGAGAAACCAAATTTGGTTTTTGTTCTATTTTTCTATTTTATTGAACTGAGGCAAAGTTAAAATAACAACCAAATTTTTCCCACAAATGAAAATTTCATTCTTCGCAAAAACAATTTTTTTTTTTTACAACTGAGCCTATTCAAGATTAAGGACCTCGTCATCTGAAATCTCCCAGTGTGGGTATCAGAGAGAGGCAGTCTCTCTGGAGATTTATTTGGCCATGACAAGAGTTTTCATTTGTGGAAATACCTTGTTCGGTATTTCTTCTTTCTGCGGGTCATTAGATATATATATTAAGGAAGTAGATTTAATTGCTACAAAATATAGTTTTCTAAAATTGATATTCTTTAATGCTTTTTTGACGCTTATAAAACAATTGTTTAGGAATTTAACTACGATGGGTGATGACTTCCATCTTCAATCTTCCTTCCCGGTCTGTATAGATCGAAGTTCAGTGGTCTTTCATTTTACGCTCCTTAGTCTCACCGGCATTCAAGATATTATTCGTTATTTATTCTCATGTACCTCATAGGACACTTCTGAGTAACGGATTTTTTAAAATATTTTTCTTTTCTTCAACTAACTGACATATGCAAATACTTACCATTTGCAAACAATTAATGAGAGGGAATAGAATAAAAAAATCTATCTGTCCCAGCCAGGACTCGAACCTGGACCTCCTGTTATCCGGGCGGGCGTGTTAAGCCATTACACCACCAGGACTAGCTAGATATTATATATCTAGCTAGTCCTGGTGGTGTAATGGTTTAGCATACCGGCCCGGATAGATTTTTATTCTATTTTTATTCTATTCCCTCTCATTAATTGTTTGAAATTTACGTGGGATTATAAACCACAATTAAGTAATTATTTATAAACTTACCATTTGCATTTGTTTCTTTATGAGTTAGCTCCAGAAACATTTTTTTTTTTTTTTTTTTTAAGTTGGAGAGTCTAGTACTCTCTTCCTTCGTTACCACCTTAACCCTGAAGAAGGCCTGAAATTCAGGCTGATACGTAGGCAAAAATAAAAACCATATTGGTCCAACAATTTATTTTTAATTAATAATAAAAAAACAATAATAAAACCATTCTTGAGGGGAGCTAGGTCTTAGGTCTTAAAGAGATTTTTATTTTTTAAAAGAAGTGATCGGCCCTGTTTCTTGCATCCATTGCAGGCAGCGTCTATGGCCGGACAGCCTGTCTCCTCCGCAGAAGTAACATCTGGCCTGAACCCTGAGTCGTCAGATGACTCGGATCTCTGTACTTGAGCAATTCTAGGAGCGGTTCCTGGTGATAAGGGTATTCCTTCTTTACTCCCCTTATTACCTTTGTTCAAGTGTGAGAGTGAGTGATAAGACTGTGACTGTTGCTGAGAGAGTTCAAAGGTTCTAGCCTGAGCATAGACTTCTTCCAAGGTAAGGTTGGGGTTCTCTAAAAGGCGTTGTTTGATAAGAGGATTCCTTATACCGGTGATGAACGAATCTCGTATACAGCCGTCCCTGTTCCTTTAGGCTCTCCAGATATTAAGAAATACCTGAGTGTGACCATTAGCAGTATACCCATTACCAACTATTATTACCATTTTACTTTATTTATTCAAACTATACAAAAAATAAATTATTCAAGTGTACTAGTACTTTTTAAAAATTAAATAAATTACTTATTACAATAATTATTGAATTTAAATAAAATTACAATATTTCAAAAGTATTTAACTTTTTAAATATTTCAATCATATTCAATATAAATTACTATTTTCATAAGTTAAATTCANTATATATATATATATATATTGGGTATACTTCTGTTTCAAGGTAAACTATATAATCTGGTGTACTATTAGGTAAGCAATATATTTTATTAATATGGAAGTTTTGTAGCTTTTCTACTCCTTCATACTTATGGTGGGGCTGCATAACAAATTGTACTGCATAACTAATTTCCTCCTTGTATTAATGTGTTGATTATATCTATATTTGAGATATATTTAGTCCTATGAGACCCTTTCTCATTTAAACAATGAACCTTCGCAATTCTACTACCAGACCAGTTTAATAGGAGGGTAAGCTTCTTTACATTTTCTTATTTACATGTGTATGTGTATGTTTGGTCTGTTGCTCTCCATCTGTATGCTACCAGGTTATTTCACTTCATGGGCAAGTGATTTTACCCCATAAATAGTAAGTGCTTTTTATTGAAGTGGTAGAGGTTTGGTTAAAATTTTGATAAAACACATTTTTTTTTTTTTTTTAACTTAAGTTCCATTTATTATTTGCAGATATTTTGAATTTTTATTTTTATTGTTTTTTTTCTTTCTACCTTTCATTTATATCTGTTTTAATTACTGGCTGTTCTATTTTTCATGACATCTTTGTCGAAGCCCCAAAAATATTTTATAATATAAGCCAAAACATCAGGGAGAACTAAAAAAATTAACATTTTGAAGAAAATTGTGATCTTTTACTAACATTTTGAACCCCAACTAGGTCTTTAATTGTACATCTCTGCAGCAAACAACTTCTCTATCTGTAATCAGTAAGAGTAGGTATTGTGTTCTACATCATACATTTTCTAAGAGCTCATAGAAAACCCATGCTTGCACGCCATTATATAACCTAAATTGGAGTTTAGGACCATTAAAGCACCAAGGAATCTTGTTTATTTAATTTGCTTTATTGCAGCAGTTTCTAAGTAATATTGTTTATGAAACTATGATTCCCTACTGTACATTTTATCATTCAATCCATATAATTGCTAGTCTATCTAAAAGGTTATAATCTTATATCCTCCAGATTTTTTAATTTTCACAAGTATTTTGCAATCATCAAGTAAATATTTTTGTGAACTATTAAGAGCTGCTGAAATCAATGGATGGTAGTAGAAATATACAGTTGAAAAGGTTTTTGGGGTTTTGTCAAAATGATAGTAAAAAAAAAAATTAAATTTTCTTCACCATATTAAAGTGGCTTTTTTTTATTAACATTTTGACAAACCTCCACTACATCTTCAATCAGAAAACCATTGTTGCATATAGAGTAAAACCATCTCTTCCATGGAGTAAAATAACCTGGTAGCACTCATATGGAGAACAGCATATATATATATATGACATANGGGCTTGCCTGTCATTAAACTGGTCTAGAAGTAAAAATACCTTAGAATGATAGGTTCTCTTAAAAGAAAAGGCCATACTTCTGGGTGAATCCTGGATCCAAGAAGCTACAATTTACATTTTATCAAAATTTAAATTTCTCTGATAAAAATAATTATTTTTATCAAAGCAAATTGAATTAACTCGAATATCAGCACAACTATGTGTTAAATATAAGCCTATAAAAAGGAAATTTGTGCAGCCCTCTTCCCCCCCCCCTAGGCTAATATTTTTTTTAAATTTTCTCTTCTGCATTGATTTGATACAAAATGGTTTAATTTATCACAGTCAATGTCTAATAATTGTAGAATTAAAGTTTTATGATAAATATTATTCCCATTTCGATAGAATCATGAAATATTTTACAAGAGAGTACTTAATTCAAAATAAATTCATTTATAAAGGATATAAGAGGATATACGAAATATGAATATTAAAACAAGTTACACTATAATTAAAATATTTCAAAGGTTTATTTTAAATTAATAGGAGACATTTGTTTTTCTTTTAGATTTATTTTATGTGAAGATTGGACAATTTAGCAATAAAAATATATCAATGAACTGTAAAATAAAAGAAGATGAGTTCAATTGTGTTGAGTTCTTAATAAAATATGGTGCTGAAATAGAAGTAGAAAATAATTCAGGATTTACACCTCTTTGTTTAGCAGCTGAAAGCAATAATTTGTTGGCTATAGAAACTTTGTCATTTTATGGAAGTAATGTTAACCAAATTATCTCGACTGGGACATTCGAAGGAGGTACAATTATGCATTTTGCAGAAGCCAATTCTGAAATTGAAACAATTAATTTATTGCTAGAATTAGGAGGAAATGTCATACTAAAGGGTTGGAGAGGACGGCTTCCTCTACATTGGGCTGCACGAGAAGGAAAAGTCGAAGTCTTGGAACTCCTACTAGACATTTCAGGTGGAGACCTATACCTTCAAGATAATGGAGGTTTGACTCTACTACATCTGGCAGCTGCTGGAGGAAATTCAGAAACGCTATGGCTTCTTAAGCAAGTTTTTGATCTGGAAATTAAGGAAAATACTGGATGGACCCCTCTACACAGTGCAGCTGATAGCGGACAAGTTTCAACTATTGAGATCCTTTTAGATAACAATGCCAATATCAATGCTAAAACATGGCAAAGGAGTACACCTCTCCACTTTGCTGCTTTTAGAGGACAAAACAATGCTGTGAAAACACTTGTGGAACGGGGAGCTCCAATAAATGCAAGAGATCAAAACTGTTGGACACCACTTTGTATGGCTATGGCAAGTAAACATAGTGAAATTACTGAATTTTTGCAATCTTTGGGTGGACACACTGGAGACACCAGCAGGGTTTTATACAGAAACTTGTTTTAGAATGTTTTGTTTCAATAACACGACAAAGGAAAAAAAAAAAACTTCATTGAATTGAACTCTACTTATAAAAATGTACTTGTGCTATAATAAGATTGTTAATTAAATTAAAATTCATAAAATTAATAAAGTAATGTAGTTTTAATATGAACATGGTAAATATTACAAGCCCTGATAGTATTCTCCTTCCTAGAGAGGTAAACTAATCTTTGAATTAGTTCCATAACTGTTCAGGAGCTTTTTCAGTAAAACTCTGGTTTTGATGTCATAGAATTGGGTGATAACCAATAACATATCAAAGAATCTAAACCTATTTGGCTGACCAACTGGCTTTTTTTCTGGAAACACACTTTTGCTAGACACCCTACTTCCTTTTTCATATCCATTTTATGAGAATTTATTATTGTTTCAATTATTTCACCTACAATGTATTTATTTTTATTGAAATTTTATTTTATACATATAAGTTTTTTGTGTATTTATTTTTTCCTTAAGTATTTTTTATTTTTCCTCTACTTTATTTTTATTCCATACTAAATCTTAATTTTTTTCCATTATTATTATCACTAATTTATTCATCAATATTGTAATCTCCTGACATTTTGATCAAATTGCTTATATTCTCACTGGTAATGTTCATCTGTCTTCTTCCATTCCATTCTCATATCTCCTATTCCCCTCACTCACCCCTTACTCTTACACAATGTCTAGGGTCTTAATCTCTTGGTCATATTATAGTCCAATCTCTCTCAAGTCACTTGCCTAAATTTCTTAAATACTTCTTACACAACCAATACAAAGTTGCCCATTGCGTATAATCCTCTGTCTAGGGATACTAAAGGATTGTATTTTTTTTTTAAATGATGAATGACTGTTATCTAACTAAATTAGTACAATTAACACTCATACTATAGCCATTGTTATCTATTGTCATTAGCTATCTGCTAGCCAATTGCTCGATCCCACGCTGATGCCATTCCTTGGGATGGTTGGCAAAGAACACTTGGACCCCAATTTCAAATCCCATAATTATCAAATCTTTTGAACGAAAATAAAATTGGTTATGGGTCAAAACAAGTAGTAAGCCGATGGTGCGAGGTCTGAAATATTTGGTGGATGAGGGAGATTTAGAACTCATGAAGTTTTTAAACTAAAACAATCAATTACCTCGACATAACTATTACAAGAACGGACAACAGACTGACTTACGGAATATACAGAAAACCGATAGCCACTGAAAAATCAAATCATCCCACACAACAGAAACCTGCAAGATTCAGAAATTTAATACGACGAATGAAGACAATCCCACTCACAAAAGACAACTATGACAAAGAACTACAGACGATATACGCAATTGCGCACAACAACGGATACAAACAAACCAATATACTAACTACTTACGAAGTACAACAAAACACACACGAACAGACAACAAGAAGAACAGGCAAACCATAGATTCACAATAACATACACAGGCACTGAAACTTACAAACTCACAAACCTATTTAGAAAAGAAGAAGTTAAAAACAGGCAATACACTGAAACACAACCTACACACGAATAACAAAAAGACTGAAACATTCAACTCCAGCGGAGTATACAAACTGACATGTACATGTAACCAGACGTACATAGGACAAACAGGACGAATACTCAAAACGAGATTTGACGAACACGCACAATCATACAAACGAAATAAACGGGACTCCAACTACGCAAACCATCTACAAGACAACGGACACAACCTCACCGACATAAAAACAACCATGACGTTGCTACACAAACAACAGAAGGGACGGAAGATGGACATATTAGAAAATANTTTTTTTTTTTTTTTTTTTTTTTTTTTTTTTTTTTTTTTTTTTTTTTTTTTTTTTTTTTACATGTGCCCCTTTATTTTCCCCTCTGCTTGGAAATAAGTTTCGTTCATTCTTTAAGTAAACTTTCTATACTCTCTAAGCTGCTCAAGTGTATAGTCTAGTTCCAGATCTTTTCTTTTAAGCAGTCCAGCCTTAATCCTCTCCATTCTGGTTAGCTTCTGGTTATTCTGGAAGGTCTTCCCTCCTTAAGATCATACGCTACATCGACAACTGAACAATTTCCATTTAAATTCTCCTGGACTTCTGCAGAGCATTCGACACTATTGACCATTCTGTCCTTCTTTCAAAGTTCCTCAAAATGCTCTTGTCAGTGTGGTTGTGTTTTGCAAGATATGTGATGAAATATGTAATATACTACATATAAAAATTGAGTAAACAGTTATTAAAACTACATGATAAGAATAGATTGCCAAATATTGAGGTCCCAGAGGGTCACTCAAAGAATACCTTGAGGGGCTGTAGCTTATGTGTGTAAACTAGAACGGGGCTCTTATATATTACATAACACAAAAGAAATAGGATGATGAAACTTCACGTGACGGGCACTATGGTCGCCAATCTGTCATGTATCTGATCTTATCCCACGTGATCTATTCTCCTGCCCGTAAAATTATTTTCCACGGAAGGGGCAGGGGGGTCCTTCCACCCGATTTTTGCGAAGCCATATTGCCTGCCCTCCTACCTACAGGTATTTTTAGAATTAGTAAGTGAACAAAAAAAAATCATTAGTTGGTCTGAAATACTAAGGAGCTTATGCAGGAACCAGCTGGAGACTATCGCATTCGCTGAGAGAGCTACAGCTATCAACCTTGAATGACTTCTTACACACCATAAGGTGCTTTACTGTGGCAAATTTCAGACCATTTCGAGATATTCCTATTGTTATTACGCCTTACACGGAAATTTTAATACAAGCGCGAGTAATTAATTATACCCTCCAATGTCTAATTGATGTATCTCAATGTAGAGTAAACTCTACCTCTTTGGCATCAAGGTAACCGTACCGGGACTATGCTCCCTGTATCAATTAAATGATCAGTGGTTAAAATGCCTTGTATTCACTGTTCTCTGCTGATAAATTCTCTCTCCTCTTACCGGGACTTAATGTTCAGAGAAAAGGTCATGTCTCAGCCCTCAGCTTCTTCTAATGTTGTAGCTGCCGACCTATGAGGAGTGAGATTCTTAGTGACACTACTTGTATGTTAGTGTGTACTTGGTGAAAAGTCATGTGAAACTTATTTCTCATAAATAATCAATTAAAAGTGGAGCACAATTGGTAAGTAATTGATCTGCCACACTTTATACTCGAGTGTGTTCATCAGATATAATTACATTTCGAAGTATCAATCTGTTTTTTAGAAGACAGTATTGCAATAGTCTTAAAATTTAGTACGAAAGAAGAGAAAATGAAATTCAATTTTCAATGTAATTTAGGCTACACCATTAAGTAGCTGACACTTAAATAAAAAAAACTAATTTTAAAGAGTATATATTTATTTTTTATTAAAAGTAATACATTTTATTATTAATGAAAACAAAGACATTAGCTTTTCATTTATTTATTTATTTTTTTTTTTTTTTGAAATGTGGTTTTATCTATGTAATATAAACTTGTTTATAGAATACTGTTCTTGATTTTTATTGGTTTTTGATTCTCATTTTTAAGAGCAGAAAGTGATCTAATTAATTTTTTGAATTTATAGTAGAAATATGAGGTCAACTAAAGCACAGGTTTCATATGGGAAATGTTCTTCTCATGTGGCATGAAAATTGTTAATAGTTCTCTAAATTCAGTTCACAAAGCTCCTTAAAAGATGTATAATTTTTTAATGAGAATTATGAAAAAGGTAATTTATTTGTTTATGCGATGTTGGTTATACGTCTTTGCTTGGTTGCTTTATCTGATAACCTTGCTTCTTATGACCAGTTTATGATGTTTGGTAATAATGGCTTTTTAATAATAATATTCTTAAATATATATATATCATCAGTAACAAATTCGTAAGC
>KZ809185.1:57753-74449 GCA_000696205.2 Oncopeltus fasciatus | reverse complement strand
ATACCTCAAAATCGTGTAGCCAACCTGATTCGCAGTACGCCTAGAAGAACCCGGGATGTTATTTAAGCAAGGGGAGGCAATACTCGGTACTAATGACTCACATTTCTTAATAATAGAGTGTTATTTTTCGTTTAGAGTGTGTTTAATTTTTTTCTAAAAGTGATCATTTTCCTTTTCTTTTTCAATAAAGATTTTTTTACCCACTCATGTTGTGTTTTTTACCCTTTATTCTTGGTATACAACAATCAGAATATATCACAATAAATAAAGGTGAGCAAATTGTGACCTTAGACCTGTTATAAAAATGTTTATATGCATTTTTCAGGTAAAATTCCAGGTGCGCCGGTTTTTTGTCCCCCAGTTTATATATAATCATTTATTTAATTATCTATTTTTTAAATTAAATTTATACTGTTATTATTATCCAGCACATTACTAGATACAAAACATGAAGAAAGTAATTAATAATAAAGTTTAAAAAAAAAAAAAGTATTATTTCAGAATATTTCTAGAGGAGTGGGTAGCTCAGGACATGCGATTATAGATGTAGATCAGGAATACAATTGCCTTCTTAGGAAGATTACGGAGAATTTGACTGGTTATTAAATCATATCCGGGTGATTTGCGCTTAGGTAGATGTTACTTTGACCTCGGATTGTGTTGCTGCCTTGAGTGGCCAGGATAGAAGTAATTCCAGAAATTCCTCAGGCATTGGACAAGGAGAAAATGTTTGCTTGAGGTACTGGGCATACATTTCAGTCTTTTCTTTTTCGGAAGAGACCCAGAAACCATCTCCTCAAGACTGAAGAATTCGAGTATAGAGAGGGATTTGTCTCCTGCTGAGAAGGTAGTAAGATAAGCATTAAAGGCCTTATTTCGTAAAGCACCTAATTTTTATTTTATGGGTCGGCAAAGACTAATGCCTATGCGATCTTTGGTGTGTATACTTTTCACTATGATGAGCTTTCAGCGAATATGGGAGTGGTTTTGGGGGCTCAGAAGAGTATTAGGTAAATTTTGGTTTGAGATAAACCATCCATATATATTGCTAAAGGATAATAATGGTAAAGGATAGTACAGCATTATTAGTTTATCCTTCAAAGATCAAGTGTCTCTCCTATGAGAGTTCCGTACAAAGCTCAGTCGACTGGACCATTATTAATAAGAGTGGGGGCTTTTTTTTTTTCTTTTTTTTTTTTAAATAGGAGTCAAGAACTATCAAGATTAGGAGTCAAGCGTTAGAACTGGTAAGAAGAAAGGTATTTTAAGTTCGAAGCGGAACGACGAAGAGGAGTAAGGTTTTTGCCAAAAAGAAAGACTAGGTATTGGGAAGGAAATTCACGTCAGGGGGCCAAAAGGTGGGAAAGGAAGGACAAATTGTGGTGAGGTTTTGGGGTGAAATCGCATTATATAGAGCACGACCACCAGAGTTGGTCGGTGAAGAAACGGGGTCCAAAATCTTTGAGGATGCTCACCCCCACCTAAACACTCTTCGTGCCCCACACATAAACTTGGAAAACTATCGAGGAATGAAGAATAAAACAAAAACTATCTTATGCCAGGCGACTTATTCGCGGGCTTTCTGAAAATAGATAAGCGTGAAGTCGTAAATAACAGCCCCTCATCGAAGGGGCAAAAACACCTTACACTAGTGCGGTATCAACATCTCCTGATTAGACACTAATCAACTTATAATTGATACTATAAATAAATTAACTAATATAATCGACAATCTTAACTCCAGAGTTCAAGCTTTGGAAGTTAGCATAAATAAAGATTCATCTACTGGCTTAAACTACTAAATAAGTATCATACCATCTAAGACTTCCATTTTCTTCAAAACCTTTCCTTAATACAAAAAACTACAATTTGTTTAAGTGTTCATACCTATTTACTCGTATGGAATGAGTTAATGCGCGTGCCCGTAGGTGTATGTGTGTGACTTTGCGTTTGTCAGTTTCTTTCTTTTTCAATTCCCCTTTAAGTTGTTTTAACTTCAGCTTCTCCAAAAACTTTGATTTGATGACCTGAGTAGTATTACGTTTTCTTTTCTGCTTCAAATTTTTCAACAAGTCATCCAAGAACTTACCGATATTACTCAAATGGAGAGTTTTTAACCTCTGAAATTATTAGTAGAAAATTTGATGGAGTTCAGTAAAGATTGGAAGAAAAAAAAGTGTATTTTCAGTATCTGAAGACGTTTCGGCTTAAATTGTAAAGGGCTGTTGAAATACAATGTCTAAATTAAGAATTTGAGTTAATGTTTTAAAATTCTCTTCGTTGATATCCTTACAAAAGAGTTACTTACAGCATTATATTTTAACATATCTGAAGATCGTTTACAATGTTAGCCAAAATGTCGGCAGATAAAAAAAATATACATTAAGAATTCAAATTCTGTAGGTTTACAAGGTCACCTTTAATATTAACCAATAGTCTAATTCGTTCTGTCTGCCCATCGCGAATGTTAAAAATATCTGTGATGTAATGACTAGCATCTTTCTCTTTGGAATTTGATTTTCACTTCGGCAGTATTTAGCCAAAAGGTTATACTAATCGTTCTGCAACCTTCTACCGGGATGCTTAGTGTTTTGTCTATCTTACTTTTTATTCTTAATTTTAATCTAATTAATAATTTAATTCTTATTCTTATTCCTGTTTAGGGATATCATTTTACAAGGAACGTGTTTTGTGTAGAAGTCAGTTTTACATGACTTATCATTTTGTGTATATGGTTATTTAATTCTGACTTTGTTCTTATGCGATGATTTCTCCAGATATTTTTAAATTGAAACCTCCTAGGGAGCATGTGCAGTATTCATTAACTGACCATATTTCTCCTTCTTTGATTAATAAACATTTTCTTAATCACAGCGTATGTAATTTCTACTCTCTGTTTTCTACTGTGTTTAGTTTACATTTTATATTTAAATGATAATTATTTAGTGTGTTATTTTAATTTTAGGTTACTGTTGTATTTCCTGATACAATGAATGTGCCAGCAGAATGTAAAAATATACTTACTAGTGATTCAGAATATTACCAGATACAAAATTGCCCATTGCATTATTTAGTGGAACGTCCTTTTATAGAAGCATTTATTTCGAAAGGTAATAATTTTACTATTATATCAATTCATTAGGTGCTTCTAATATCTTTTGTTTTTCGTAATCCTATTTCATTATTACTGGAGACGGTCCATGAAGCATTACAAATTTCCAAGTCCAAGATGGAAGACTTTCTATTTATGAAGGGATAATACAGCTCATGCTCATCAAAGTGTGTGTGTATATATATAGTGATAACTGCTTAAGCGAATGCCATTGTTCGAATGGGTTTGCTCTCTTTCTCCCTGGTAATTTAGATGTAAATGATGAACCTCGTCCAGTCCGACCTTTGTATTTGAAAAAAACCAATGATATTTTCCAAAAAATAAATCATTCCAAATTCAGATCAACACACTTCATCACGTGACATAGCTCAAGATCTATAATCTACTTTGAAACAGTTTTGAACCATTTATATGAAACTGGATATTTAAGAACCTTGATGCTTGGCTTCACATGAATTAGCAGAAAAACTCTTTTTGGCTTTTTTTCCATTTTTGAATTGATGGTGAAAAAAAAAAATGAAGTCAAGTCATTTTTGGAATGATTGTTTACAGGTAATGGAAAGGGGATCATGTGTGTCAATCTATTCAAAAATGTTTGTGGTCAAAGCTTTATAAATAAAGGCTGGTAAACCTGGATGGATGTCAAGGAAGGAATAGCTGAATGTTTGTTGGCAAGGGTACTAATTGTTTATCCTGAGCTGCTGGAACTTGGCTAAACCATTAACTCAATACTACTCACATGTCACTGATTTTTAAACTTGGGATTCAGGGAGGTGGCAAGAAATGGTCACTATGAATGGTGTTTTTTTTCCATCATGCTTCAATGCTAGACCACTGAACTGAAACAGTAAACATATCATTGATCATAGTTTTAACTTTATTTAAATAAATTTACCTTGAAAAATAAGAAGAAAAAAACTTGTGTTTTTTAAATTTCAGATTATTTGAATCTGTTCTTAGTGCTATAAACTTGATTTTGTTAAAAATGTATCTCATCTCATAAATATAAAGGGAATAGTTAATTTTTATTTATAATATTTCTTAGGAGAAGTCACGTTGACCAGTGTGGACACCTGCTTAGATGTGGATACATGTTGCTCTGTTACCCCTAGCGGTCATCTAGTTCTCTCCGTAAATCGAAAAGATATGTTACATCTTGGAATTGAAAAAGGCCCTGCTGTAGATGTAATCAATTTCAAAAGTATTAACAAATACTGTAAGTTAAATCATCATGCCTATCAATTTGATTATTGTTCTTTAGCTCTTATCTTGGCTCTAGGAGATTAATTTACCTGATGCTTGAGACTCATATTTATAAGCTTTATGGAATTTTTCAGTGATAATTATCTATCTGAAGCATAACCTTTTCAAACCTGAGAAGAATAATTACAAACGAGTTCTTGATCGATTACTCATCTCAAATATGAAATTCAATATAATTGCTGCATGGGAGCCTCAAGGTAATAACTATTTTATTTGAATCTTATTGTAGATATAATAAAAATAAGTCTAAGGAATTACTGAAACATGAAATTTTTTTTTTTTTTAGATATTGTAAACTAAAATTCATAAATTTACTTATATTAATTTTCTTATTTGTTGAATTAAGGAAAAATTTATGTGAACATATTTTTTTAGCAAATACATCTGAAAACAGTTTTAATTTAACTATGTATTTTCTGTTCAATTCTCACTAAAATATCATTCTTAGGACTATTTTATCAAGAATAAACTACTTAAAATAATAAAATAAATTATAATGAGAAACTATTTGAGTTCTCCTTTATATTCCCTCCTCCAGTGACACTTTATGTTCACTTTACATTGATATTTGTTACACATTAATTTTCCCTTATTTAACATTTCCTATTCTTGATCGATATTTTTCAAATGCTTTGAGCTTAACTAAATAGCATTGTCATCTGGAACATGGAATACTTTTTAATTTAGACAAGCCTGTAAATCATGCTAATTCATTGAAATCAGTATCGAAATAAAATTCAGAAAGTCTGTTTCTTAATTTCCATCCAAGAGAAATATGTTCTCTAACATCTAGTTGTCTATCTTAAATTACTTTTACCTTTCTATATTTATTCTTACTTCACACACTCTTAAAAAATCCTCTTCTGTGTGTTAATATATGTAAATTGTTATTATAAATATCATCCTTACATGAGGAATGATTATCCACTGGGCAAGAATATTTGTTTATGCAAAATTTGTCCTCGTTAACCAAATTAATTTTTTTTTTTTTTTGCAGTTGAAAAAATTTGTCCATCATCTTTGGCATATTATTTTTCAAAAAAAGGCCTCAAATGTGAAGAATGCACTCCTTCTTTTTCTGAAAAGAGGTCATACAATGTTTCGGTGCCAAAATTTCAGTGTTATAATAATGAGCTCTTTGAATGGTTGGGGCTTTTTTTGCTTGATGCATTGGAAATGTTAGTACTCTTGATATAATGCAATTTTATACCTCTAGCTAGTTTAGTAATTTATAATTAGTCAATTATAATCCTAAAAGTAAATAATCAAACTTATTTTACAATCTACTTTTTACATTTAATAAAAAATTTAAGATTGAAAACAAAAGGTCCTTTGAGGAAAATAATTGGTTTAAGTTAAAAACAGTTATACGACATAGCATAATCTTATTGTTTGTATCATATTAATTATCTCTCTTAGAAGTGTAAATTTATTAATAAATCTTAATTTATTATATTGTATTAATGAACATCTTTTGATTTGATAATAATATATAAAAAAAAAATTTAAAGAATATTTGTCAGATGTTAATAGCGGGTAATTTTGCCTAGTGAAACTGAAAGAATATAATTGTATATATAGTTCAATCCATCATCAGCTTTAGGGCTATAAAATTCTAATTATAGTTTTAAAAAAAACTGATTTGGCTGCAATTATGTTAAAATTACTAAATTTGAGATGTTTTGTATGCCCGCTTTTATTAGGCTAATATTTTCTGTATAACAAAATACAAAGGTCATCTATGTGGCAAGTATAACCAAAAAATAACAATTACCTTTATATGCTAGTTATTTTAATTTTTAAATATATATTTAGTTCATCTCTACAATACTATTCCATGTACCTGTTTTATGAGTATTATTTTATTTATAATTATAACTTCTTCAGGAAAAACGATGAGGAATATGAATATCTTTCTTCATATCAGACACCAGAAGAATCCGAGGCATTTGGGCAAGTTCTCATTTTGAAGCTAACTGGCTTAATTACTGCCTCTAGGATCTCAGCCTTATTGACTTTTATTAGGTAATTATATATTTTTTGTTTTATTATGTTTTTACATTAACACAATTATTATTGTTTTGTTATTTCCTGTGTAATACATTTTTAGCTCAGTTCTCCTAGCGACTCTAAACAGTGGGGATTGGTTCCACATATTTTTCATATGGCTGGTAATGTATAGGTATAGTCGAAATATAAGTAGGTATATCTTCCGAGCCTAGTTGTATTTCACTAATCAGCTGTGAAATACGAGTTGTGATACCGAAGTTAACTGACTTTCACACATCCCAAACTGAGAGTTGAAAGCTGTCTTAATTGCATAATTTCGAGGAAGATTACTTCAGCTCAGGTTGCTCTGGCTCCCTTTCCACTATCTGCTACTCCTTGTTATTTAGAGGCTCTTATCTCTTGTCATTTGTATTTTATCAAAATGGTGCTTTGTGGGCATTTTGTTGGACTATCATCTGGAAAGGCAAGAGCATCCAGGGTATGTTTCATTGTATTCCATGTAAACAGAAATTGTTCGCAAATGGATTAGAATAATTTTATAAGCATGGAAGCTCAGCAGACACTTAATGTCTTAATGCAGAAGCACAAAGGCATTGTATAGTAAGTGTCCCTCAGGATACTGCCACAAGTCACCTACCTAGGCCTCTGTCACCTCTCCAATCAAGGACTTGACTGACCTCCATAAGGCTATAATTCTGCAAATTTCAAGAACAATCTGATATAATTAAAGATTATAAAGCATCGCTTGATTTCTGCTGTCCAAAACTTGTTGATGCTTTAGCATTGAAAATCAAGGTAAAGGCTAAAAATGAAGTAGGAAAAAAATGGATTGCTTCTTTAGGTTGAATTAAAAAAAAAAAAAAAAAGTAGATTTTCAGAACGTGGAATCTTCAGGGCTATCGTGAAGGTGAGAGATGACATGTCAAATGGAACAAATTTTCATGACTGATACAGCTGTTTTTTGGTTCGGCAGTCTGAGATGTGGCCATAAACTTTCCTCGTAGATCTCTTCATACATCATTATCGCCCTGATGATGGCTTACAATTTAAGTCAAAATATTGGCAATATTAAAATAATTACCCAATAATTTTGGAGTGTTTTACTGATACTAAGTTATTGGATCTTCTTTAGGGAGAAAAATTGAATTGTTCTCAAGGAAGTAAAAATTATATACTTCAATAAGCAATTTATATCTTGTGATGGGTTTACCAGAAAAAATTGAAGAATCATCCAAAACGTGTGGTAATGAAACCATAAAAATTACAAGATGCACAGACAGACACAAAAGCACTCTCAGACTATTAAAATAAATTTAACTCCTACTTCTGCAATGTGGGGAATGTCCTAGCAAACAATAATTTCTGAGCTCCTACTAGGCTTAATCAAACTCAGTAGTGCCCCAATTGTTATTATACTTATTCCGGAAACTAGAGAGATCGAGCTAGTGTTATTCAAGGAACTGTTAAGACTTTTTACACCACGACTTGATGGCCTAGATGTAGATGTTTTAGAAAATATTTGTAAAATATTTTACCCGATCACTTTGCCATTTAATCGGCTTAAGTCTCAAGTCCATGGTGTTTTCAACAATCCTAAAAAATTTTAAAAGCTGTGCCAATCCATTAAAAAGGAGGCTTTTATTTCAAAACTACTGTCCCATGTCCATGTTAAATGTGGTTTCCAAACTTTTAGAAGAGAGTGTAAAGAATAAATAACAGAATTAACCTAAGTAGATTAAATATTATATCTGAGACTCAGTGTAGATTTGTGGAGGAATGGGGACAGATTGCATGTTTCTAGACGTGATCTCAATTACCGAACAAATTACTGATTTCGAAATTAAAGTATTTTCTTTTGTGGTGATACACAGTTATCTTTATTGTACCCACTCCTGGTTATTTAGAAAAATATTTTCAAAACTATTTTGAAAGTACCTGTCCATTTTCCCTCCGATTACATATTCTAGCTCTTTCCAATATTTCCTGTCAGTTACATCTTCATCAAATCCATCCTCAAACACATTTATATTAACCCATTGCTATCTCCTACAACCTTTAATAAGCACTCCTATCCTACTCGACTGAACTTTCTACAATATAATAAATCCCTTTCATAAAAAATCCCTGGTACATCCACAAGTGCCTTTCCTTTCCATTGCCATATTTACAATACTCTTCTATAAACATTCAATAATATATTTTAAAAAACAATTGAAACTGATTGAATACAATGAAATTATTCAGTGTAAAAATAAAATTGATGGTACTGGTAAACTCCCTCTTATGATAGTTCAATTTTGATGTATAACTTCTGAAATATTTATTTTATAAATGAATAAATTTGTCTTGAGTTTCATTTTTATTTTTAACTATTATGCAACATCCTACAAAACATTTTGTACTTGTACTTGACATCTCTGGTTATCCCCTGTTCCTCTTCATCTAATTTTACTCTATAATGAACTCAGCCTTTTCTTTTACATTTAAAAACATAAATATATCAAATTTCACCAGTAATTTTAGTTACTATCACTTTTAGTGTCTAGTTGGTAAGATTGGACAAAATATTAAAAAAATAAAAAATTCTAAATTCTTTTAGAATTCCTCTAAAGTAAAATTATAGATTATGTGCCTGCTAAATTTATCTTTTCTTTTTTAATTAAATTGTGTAGGCACATTTTTTTTTTAATAATCAGTTCAGTTAATAAAAGTGTTTATTGTTTCAGAAACTATATTGAGAATCGGTCAAGTATACCTTGGGTTGGTCTACATGTGCATGGTTTCGAGGACTCTTCTGTTACCTGGAATTTTGAACCTCATAGATATTCATTTTGCGGAGATAACAATTATACATTGATTTTTGATAAAAGTATGTCGGTTAAAATATGTAAAGTGTTTACTTCTTTGAGCTGTAAAGATTAATGTGCCTTCAGTAAGAAATAATTATTTTTTAAAAACGGGTTACCTGAAAGATAGTGATGAAAGATTATTTTAAGAGACTGTGAGGCTGGGCTGTTCCTTCTCTATTGGCTTAACATTAAACTCAATTCTAAACATCGTATAACACTTCAAACATAACTAACTTCATGTCCTGTAAACTCTTTTGTGGCAGCATGTGAGTTATGGTGTGCAATGTTCAAATCCTCTTTTTAAAAAGTTTTATTGGAAATTACAACTGTAAAGGTTACAATAAAGAAAAATATTATAAAGAGGATTACAAAATAACTAAATTTAAATAAGAGAGACAAGACCCGGAGAAGCCGCTGGAGACTGGTGTGA
This sequence comes from Oncopeltus fasciatus, assembly GCA_000696205.2. NCBI lineage: Eukaryota > Metazoa > Arthropoda > Insecta > Hemiptera > Lygaeidae > Oncopeltus > Oncopeltus fasciatus. The sequence goes on along the minus strand of KZ809185.1, from coordinate 64,785 downwards.
TGTTCACTGCTTTGGTGGGAGTAGGGGCCTGCTATATATAGAGCTTATCGGGCCCTTCCTGAAAAAGTGTTGAGTTAGGGCGGGAGCACATCTTAAATTGTGACCAAAGTGAAAATGTTCAGTCCTAATTGAGATTTAGATTTCCTGGCAAGATTTCCCATTTGCTCGATTTTCCTATTTTACAGCGCTTTATATGTTTTACAATACACCCACCGAATTCCTCTTTTAAACAATATATTAATTCAATTTCCAAAAAAAAAATTTGAACTATTGCAAATATTGTTTCTCGTTGGCTAGTTTTATGTTTCTGGATTTTCTTTTCTTCGTTTTGATCTTCTTCTTTTTTCACATAAGACAATGTTTAAGAATCAGTCTAAAGTCCATCAAGCATCCAAAGTCAAAAGTCTCGAAGTCCATGCCCAAGATAGGCGGCTCGTCCACATACATTTCTCCGTCATAAAAACCGGCTTCTTGCTCTTGTTCAAGGCGAGCCCTCTTTTGCTCAGGTTCCTTTTTCTCTGGCTCAGCATTGACATCGCCCCTTTCGAGTGCTGCAAAGATTTCCCTTCTTTTCCAGGACTCTGAGTAGTACAGCGACCCTCTATCTGTGAATTGACGAGCAAGGGTGGCATGGAAATCGTCTCTCATTAAGCATCTCTTTGTGCATTCATAAGTGTGACCTCCCAGGGAGACATAGTGCTTGCTACCTTCTGTAAATTCACTGGCCTTTTCAGATAGCGTTCTGACAGAGACAAATTTCCTTTTGACAAAGTCCTGGTCAACTACTTTCCTTACTTGATAGTCTTTAAGTGTACTATTAATGAGCAGAGTAGGATCACTGGCTACGCCGCCCGGTTCCAATTGTCTAGCTCCAACAAACCAGCTTCCTTGTCGTTGTTGCACTATTCCGGAGGTGCCTAAGAAGTTGATCTCCAATCCTTTCCAAATGAACTTCGTTACTTCCCTGTCTTGGTAATTGATCGTTGTTCTGCCAAAGAAATACATTAAGCATACTTGGGCCTGGCGCATCTTTGGAACGTTTGGGCCAGTGAGAAAATGCCAAATCGCACAGCCTACTCTTCTCTTAGTAATGTGCCCCATTTCAGACAGTGTGATAGCTTCATTGGCCCAATCGAATTTACGGTTGTATATGTTTTCTAGCACTCTCTCATAATTCTGCATATAGAAAATCATTTTCCTGTACAATCTTTCTTCTGGCTGCTTGTAATCATCATATGGTCCGAAAGGAACAATGGTTTCAGATCCCAGCACAAGATTCTTTGGAGCGGTTTCAAAGTCGTCCCTTTTGTTGCCGGAGTAAAGAATGCCATCATTGTCTATATCACAATTGATCATGATTTTGTTTTGGAGATCGACATTTGTTACTGCTGTAACGCATCCTGCTTTTTGGCTCTCCCCTAGCCTCTGTGCTTCATAGGCAGTGCATCGCATAATCTCATGGCACCTATGGAAATTCCTATCGAAGATCGCTCTTACAAGCTGCCGTGGGTTCCTTGCCTTGTAGCTGCTGAATCCGTACCGTATATATGCTGCTATGGTGGCCATTATATGTCTTAGATCATTGTAACTAGTCCATTTCAACGACACATTAGTCAAGTGTGCGCCATTGTGATGAAAAACTCCTATGGAATCTTTGTACTTGAAGCTTACGGTTTCATTCAAATACAGAGTTACACTGAGGCTCCCCCTGGTTTGTGCTCTCATGGTACTGCATTGCATAGCTGTTGGGTAAAAGTCAACATCAAATAGACTTGACGACATTGTACATTGCTCACCAACAGCTGCCCTCAGGACTTTGATTGGGAAGAGCTCTGTGTTGCATTCTCTCAAGGCTTGCACAAGTGGAAATCCTAGGACCGTTACCCCAGGTAATGCTGCTTTGATATCATTTACACTTGTTTTGCGGATGCACAGTGAGATTGTGACATTTCCTAGGTTTATCAGTGCGCTCGACAATAACTGTGTCTGCTTGTATTCTAAACTGCGCAAATCCGGTTTCACCTTATATACTGGCCCTCCCAGCGCGTGGCTCATATAGGAGATGCTCTAACCCTGGTGTCACAGGCAAGAACTTCCTGGATGACGTGAGAGCATTGATCAACATGCGGGCTTGCTGCAGGAAGCTCACTTTGGAGGGTATCGTGTCTACCGCTATTTTTCTTGCTATTGCCACACTCGCTGCACCAGCCTCTTCATATGGTGTCACATATTCAGGAAGTAAGACTTGCAGGATTGCAGGGATTAACTGATTTCTCGGTATCTCTTCATTCTGATACCTTGACACAGATTGTCGAGAGTACATGGTTNATTCCACTCGAAGGTCGCTCTTACAAGCTGCCGTGGGTTCCTTGCCTTGTAGCTGCTGAATCCGTACCGTATATATGCTGCTATGGTGGCCTTCCTGGAAGTAAGACTTGCAGGATTGCAGGGATTAACTGATTTCTCGGTATCTCTTCGTTCTGATACCTTGACACAGATTGTCGAGAGTACATGGTTCTTCCCCAAGTCATTTCGGTTTCTTCCCAATTAAGCTTATAATAGTCTTCCACTTCTCGCCTTAAATGTGTGCAGAGGGAATCAACAATGTTTTTCTCTTCATCACTCAGTTTAATCCTTTGAGAAATGAACCACTCGATGGCTTCTTTCTTGCATATCCTCCTAGAGAGTCTATGAGTGTCTTCTGGGCCGATCAAGTTAGCGGCCACATGCTTTGGCCTTCCTTTTGTCGAGTGAGATTGGGTACTTTGCTCCCATTGCTACCATAGTAGATGACAGTGGGTTTGGATCTCTAACATCTCTCGATGCTCGACTTACAGAGGTTAGTTGGTTTATTGGAGTGGTACGCATTCTATGTATGACTACTCCGGGTGCTTTTAGGATCTTAGTACAAAGCATCTTCAGTAGCTTCCTTTTCTCTTCTCTCTTTGTTCCAAGGTCCATTGACATAGTTGTTTAATCCGTGTGTTACTGCTATGAGTTATTGTGATACTATGTTTTAGGTATTAATGACTGTGATATTATGTTAGAAATGTATTGTGTTTTTCATTTATTATTTATTTGTTGTTAACAATAAAATATGTTTTGATAATTTTTTATTCGTATATATATATATGTATATATTCTGAAATGTGATTGATGTAATATATTCAATATATATATGGTTATAGTCAGCAATGTGCTAGAGTCAGAAACAATTGGACAAGAACTAATGAACTTAACTTTGCCCATAACCTTAAGTTAAAAGGGAATTAAAAGAAAATATTGCACGGGAGCTCTCTAAACGTGACAGATTTTGCATAATTCTATAAAGACAGGCTTAATTTCTTAAATACATTGCTTAATACTACTTTTTATGAAAAATTTTACAGAACAAAAATGTTTGAATTAAATATTTTCTGTCACTGGGTTCTATAAATAAATTTTTAAAATTTAACATTGAAACAAAATGAAATTAGTGACAACTTCCATCATCCATCGCAATACTTCAATGGGCTCCAACCATTTATAGTTGCATGAAGGATACATGAATCCATCTCCAAATATATCAAGATCTTTGGTTCTATTTAATGGGAAACCAAATACTCATGGCCAGTTTTTGCTTGATATGAGGTAACAAACAATAATATTCCAATAATTTTTTTTTTTTTTTGCATTATGACATTGATCAGTTTGCATTAAAGCCATTTAAAAAAATAGTTGGGTATAAAAAAAAGCAAACCAAATATAGCAATTATTTTGTTAATAGAAATTATTCATATAGAACCAAAGGCTTAGTCTAATAAGATTACCAATTAGTAGTGGTAAACAAACTTATATTTATTTTTGAGAAATGATCGAGAACCAAAATGTAAAATTAAGTTACTAAAAAAATAGTACAAGGTCATTTGTACTATTTGTTTCAGAATTGAGAATATAAGAATTTCAAACTTAACAAACAAATGGTAAGTCTGAAATTCTGTGGCTAAGTCAAGATGATCTTCACATGAACTGCAGAACTAGAAGGCCAAGACCATGATGGATGGATGAAGGGACAGCTAATGTCTAGATAAAACACATACTCACACTTGCATGCCAAATCGCATACTTTGCATGTATTACTGTGTGTATCAGCATTTGCATGTACCATTTAGGTTATTTGAAAAATAAATATTTCTATATTAAATAGTTGGGTGAATTTATGAGAAAATTTGATTGGCCTCAAATGGCTATTAATATGATTATGAATCTAATGAAATAGGTAACACATAGTTATCGCATTTGCTCTTTGTATTCCACAATCTAAAAAAAAGAGAATTTATAGGATGTATCATTTGACCAAATGATTGGTTCTTATCACTCTAGTCCCAATCAGTGGTCTTGATATCTGCTTTTATAGAAAGAAACATAAAATCAAAGCATAAAATATTATCTTACTAATTCATGCTCTCAACTTATTTAAATGGTTTTTTTTATAGGTATCTAATGTTTGTTATGTTCATAACAGTCTCATGAATCTACTTGATAAAACCCTAAAATCATTTTAAAAATGTATATTATCTTAAAACAATAGGAATTTTATTTATTAACTGAGGATTTAAGCATTTTACTCGTCAAACTAAGAACCAGACCTCTAGAAAGACAAATTTTTGATAATGTAAAGCTCTTAAAAAATGTGTATGAATGGTAATGTGAGTGTGTGTATGTTAACCTGTGAGTGAGGGAGTAAAGAACTTACAAAGCATTGTCTCTGGTGAGAGAAAAAATGTGCATTAAAAAAATGCCAATGTTTCAGCTTGTATTAAAAGCCATCCTCTGGGCTGTTAACAGAATTAAGATGTTAGCAAAGATATAAGAAATGGAGCAGCCAGTAATTAAGACAAATAAAAATGGTTAGTAAAAGGTGCAAATAAATAAGTGAAAATTATATTAGAAAATAGATACTATATATATTNCAGGTCAATCTTTTATTTATAATATAGAAGCTTGTCCTGAGCCATGGGTGTTTAAAAAGGGGTGGCAACTTGTAGATAGCCCCTCCCTTCAATGACCCTAAGTGGTTGCAAGGGAGGCTAACACAGCAAAAAATAAATAAATAAATAAAAGATTAACCTGGGCGGGATTTGAACCCGCGGCGTCAGGATTGCGAGACCCGTACGGATCCCCTGAGCTAGCCTGGCGCTCCTACATATTTATTTATAAGTATTAATTTAGTTGTGGCATATTATCCCGCATAAATTTTGAACAATTAATATGAGGGAATAGAATAAAAAATCTATCTATCCCAGCCAGGACTCGAGCTTGGATCTCCTGCTTTCCGGGCAGGTATACTAGCCATTGCATCACCGGAAGAGCTAGATAACTTATTAAATTCCCAACACACTTGCGAGAATCTAACCTATGAGACGGTTAGACTCTCGCTAGTGTTTTGGGAATTTAATAAGTTATCTCTCCCGTAGCATACTGGCCTGGAAAGCAGGAGATCCAGGTTCGAGTCCTGGCTGGGACAGATAGATTTTTATTCTATTCCCTGGCATTAATTGTTTGATAGTCTTTTTATTTTCCCATACACTTTTCACTTTCTCATTTATATTATTTCTTTCAATTTGTTATAATTACTTACTGTCCTTTTTCTTGTCTTTACTCATGACATGATAATTGTGTTAACAGTCCTGAAGATGGCTTACAATGTAAGCTGAAATATCTGCAAATATTATTTTAAATGTGTTTTTGAATAAAAATTTTGTTTTTAAACTCTCGTACTTAAATTGTATATCTCCATAGTCTATAATATCTCCATTTGAACATAGACATTTTAAATACCAATTTAACAAAAGTGTATTTTTTTAAAGATTATCTGCTAACGTTTCGGCTTACATTGTAAGCCATCTTCAGGGCTGCCTATCATGAAGACGAGAAAGGACGTCCTGTCTCTAAGTTCACATTTCCATGACTGAGAACATGTAACATAACTCCATTTGAACATATAACATTTCTCCATTTGAACATATAACATAACTTGGGGTGTTCTTACAATAGACATTTTAAGTTTCCATAGATTCTGAAGATGCTGCAGTGACACTAAAAGTGGTAGTTAATAAAAGGAAGTCAACATACAAAAATAAATTATCATAATCTCTCTTAATATAATCTTAAATTATGTATTCAATTAGAATAATAAAGTTTTGAAAAAATATCAGTATTAAATTGGAATCTTGAAGCATCCGAATGAAAATTCTGAGACCTTGAAAGTACACTCTTTAATCCAAAAGTGCTTTTAATTCACCTTGTTAAATTTTAATAAATTGTACATTCTCCTAGTGTTCCAGGTTTCTTCAGCTGCATTCTTCCTTTTAACCATTTTCCATAGATTTAAATATCTCTCTAATCTTAAATTCGAATAGGCTTCTTTATTAATTTTTGTTGGGAGGGAGGGGGTGGAGGAATCCTGTTATTACAATTTCAATCACATGTATTTACATATACAACAAAATTTACAATGGTATGTACATCAGATGTTGAGAAAAATTTGATTTATATTTTAATTATCAAATAAACTAATTTAATTAATTTTCTTGGGAAACTTAATAATAAAAAATAATTCATTTTAAAAAATGTATAATTTTAAAGGGGAGAAAGATCATCTAAATATTTGTTATTAGTATCCCTTGCTTTTATTGTAATATTACAGGTTTAACAAAACCAAAATTATTTATTTGCACTTTATTAATTTTAATAAATTCTGAAATTGTACTGTTGAATACTTGATCTTGGAGTAAATTATCTTTGTTGCTGCTACTTGAAATTTTTATCCCCCTGACTACTACTGCATGAAGCTACTGCTTGCCAAGCATATTACTATCACTTAGGGACCAAACTTTTCGGGAAGCTTAAGAACTATTCCAATTTTGTTAAAATATTATTAAATATATTGTTTAAGGGAAAGTAAAATTGTGTAGTTGAAAATATTTTCTGTGCTTTAACGATCATTCTCCCTTCTTTAAATATCTCTTACTAGATAAAGAAAATTATATA
>KZ809184.1:99670-110357 GCA_000696205.2 Oncopeltus fasciatus | reverse complement strand
TTTTTAATTAATTTTTACTGTAACTATTAACCAGCACATTACTCTATACAAAACATGTAGAAAGTAATAAATAATAAAGTTGAAAAAAAAAAAAATCTGTATAAAAGCCTTGAAAGTCAATCATAAAAATATGTAAATGATCAATATTTATCTTTTCTAATTATATAATGCATTGATATAATATATTTCAATCCAACGACATATAGTGTAACACACGGTCATTTCCTGTAATGATATGATTTAAAAAATAAAACTCAAATAATACTCTCAAACGAAACCTCTCTAAGTAAATATATAAATATCATGTCTTATCGTTTAAAATTTTAATTTTATATATAAATATATATGTTGTATGTATGTATTTACTTACTCGAGAGATCAATAGAATGAAGTACTCCAGCATTGTTTACAAGTACGTGGATTTGACCTACAGCCTCCTCGATTTGGCTAAAAGTGGTTGCGACTTGGTCCCTGTTGGTGACATCACAAATTTTTCCTATTACTTTCTCTTCAGCAGGGGTGTTGAGAGCGGTTTCCAGTTCCTTAATAGATAAACAAATAATTTTAAAAAATACCTCTGGAGAGAAATATCCGTAAATAATTTTTCTTAAACCCTAATAAAACAAATACATTTCAAATACTAATCATAATGAGAACGTTAATGGAGGCAATCGTTCAAGGGATAGGAGGATAAGGTAAAATTTGTCATTACAATTTAATTACTGAATTTAATTACTGAATACAATAAAGTTAGAATGAATTTTTTTCTAACATATTTATATTCTATACTATTCTTATGGAAATTGATTTTTAACGAAAACAGTTAATAATTCTTCCAGGTTTGGGTGGCGCAGTAGAGCGTATTCCTCAAATGTTATACTAAATTCAGTACGTAAGATTAATTTTTAATAATGACCGTTGTGTAAATGCATTTTTGTTGAAATTGGTTGAGTAGTAGGAGGAGGGGAGTCGAATATAAACGTTCACAGGATAGAAAGACGAGGACAAAAAGTGTTGGCTAGACCAGAAAGACTGATTATTATATATAGAGAGAGAAAGACCAGAGTAGGGTAGGAAGACAAGGATAGAATAGGAAAAAAAAGCTGGTAGAATGACTAGGATAAAGATAAAATGATTGAGGGAGAGTAAAAAGATTTGGATTGAAAGGCAAGGGTTGACTAGGGCAGAAGGACGGTTGTCTGTCTACTAAGACATGTAGATAGATGATAGATAGATAGATAGATAGGGAGAGAGAGAGAGAGAGAGAGAGAGAGAGAGAGAATGACTAAAGAAGAGTAGAAAAATAGAGATAGAGAGACTAGGGAAGGATAGAAGGATAGATAGTGAGAATGAGGAGAAGAGAAGGGTAGAAGGATAGATAAATAGAGAGAGAGAGAGAGAGAGAAAGACTAGATAAGGGTAGAAGGATAAATAGTGAGAAAGAGGAAGAGTAAAAAAGGGTGAAGGATAGATAAATAGATAGAAAAAGAGTAGAGAAGAGTAGAAGGATAGATACATAGAGGGTGAGAAAGACTAGAGAAGGGTAGATAGTGAGAAAGAGAAAGAGTAAAGAAGGGTAGAAGGATAGATAAATAGAGAGAGAGAAAGACAAGAGAAGAGTCTACTCTAGGATGGATAGTGATGAAGAGGAAGAGTAGACAAGGGCAGAAGGATAGATAAATAGAGGGAGAGAAAGACTAGAGAAAGGTAGAAGATAGATAGTGAGAAAGAGGAAGAGTAGAGAAGGGTGAAGGATAGATAGATAGATAGAGAAAGAGTAGAGAAGAGTAGAAGGATAGATAGATAGATAGAGAAAGAGTAGAGAAGAGTAGAAAGATAGATACATAGAGGGAGAGAAAGACTATAGAAGGGTAGATAGTGAGAAAGAGAAAGAGTAAAGAAGGGTAGAAGGATAGATTAATAGAGAGAGAGAATGACAAGAGAAGGGTAGAAGGATGGATAGTGATAAAGAGGATGAGTAGAGAAGGGTAGAAAGATCAATAATTAAAGGGAGAGAAAGACTAGAGAAATGTAGAAGGATAGATAGTGAGAAAGAGGAAGGGTAGAGAAGAGTAGAAGGATAGATACATAGATAGAGAGAAAGACTAGAGAAGGGTGTAGGATAGATAGATAGAGAAAGAGTAGAGAAGAGTAGAAGGATAGATACATAGATAGAGAGAAAGACTAGAGAAGGGTGAAGGATAGATAGATAGAGAAAGAGTAGAGAAGAGTAGAAGGATAGATACATAGATAGAGAGAAAGACTAGAGAAGGGTGAAGGATAGATAGATAGAGAAAGAGTAGAGAAGAGTAGAAGGATAGATACATAGATAGAGAGAAAGACTAGAGAAGGGTGAAGGATAGATAGATAGAGAAAGAGTAGAGAAGAGTAGAAGGATAGATACATAGATAGAGAGAAAGACTAGAGAAGGGTGAAGGATAGATAGATAGAGAAAGAGTAGAGAAGAGTAGAAGGATAGATACATAGATAGAGAGAAAGACTAGAGAAGGGTGAAGGATAGATAGATAGAGAAAGAGTAGAGAAGAGTAGAAGGATAGATACATAGATAGAGAGAAAGACTAGAGAAGGGTGAAGGATAGATAGATAGAGAAAGAGTAGAGAAGAGTAGAAGGATAGATACATAGATAGAGAGAAAGACTAGAGAAGGGTGAAGGATAGATAGATAGAGAAAGAGTAGAGAAGAGTAGAAGGATAGATACATAGATAGAGAGAAAGACTAGAGAAGGGTGAAGGATAGATAGATAGAGAAAGAGTAGAGAAGAGTAGAAGGATAGATACATAGATAGAGAGAAAGACTAGAGAAGGGTGAAGGATAGATAGATAGAGAAAGAGTAGAGAAGAGTAGAAGGATAGATACATAGATAGAGAGAAAGACTAGAGAAGGGTGAAGGATAGATAGATAGAGAAAGAGTAGAGAAGAGTAGAAGGATAGATACATAGATAGAGAGAAAGACTAGAGAAGGGTGAAGGATAGATAGATAGAGAAAGAGTAGAGAAGAGTAGAAGGATAGATACATAGATAGAGAGAAAGACTAGAGAAGGGTGAAGGATAGATAGATAGAGAAAGAGTAGAGAAGAGTAGAAGGATAGATACATAGATAGAGAGAAAGACTAGAGAAGGGTGAAGGATAGATAGATAGAGAAAGAGTAGAGAAGAGTAGAAGGATAGATACATAGATAGAGAGAAAGACTAGAGAAGGGTGAAGGATAGATAGATAGAGAAAGAGTAGAGAAGAGTAGAAGGATAGATACATAGATAGAGAGAAAGACTAGAGAAGGGTGAAGGATAGATAGATAGAGAAAGAGTAGAGAAGAGTAGAAGGATAGATACATAGATAGAGAGAAAGACTAGAGAAGGGTGAAGGATAGATAGATAGAGAAAGAGTAGAGAAGAGTAGAAGGATAGATACATAGATAGAGAGAAAGACTAGAGAAGGGTGAAGGATAGATAGATAGAGAAAGAGTAGAGAAGAGTAGAAGGATAGATACATAGATAGAGAGAAAGACTAGAGAAGGGTGAAGGATAGATAGATAGAGAAAGAGTAGAGAAGAGTAGAAGGATAGATACATAGATAGAGAGAAAGACTAGAGAAGGGTGAAGGATAGATAGATAGAGAAAGAGTAGAGAAGAGTAGAAGGATAGATACATAGATAGAGAGAAAGACTAGAGAAGGGTGAAGGATAGATAGATAGAGAAAGAGTAGAGAAGAGTAGAAGGATAGATACATAGATAGAGAGAAAGACTAGAGAAGGGTGAAGGATAGATAGATAGAGAAAGAGTAGAGAAGAGTAGAAGGATAGATACATAGATAGAGAGAAAGACTAGAGAAGGGTGAAGGATAGATAGATAGAGAAAGAGTAGAGAAGAGTAGAAGGATAGATACATAGATAGAGAGAAAGACTAGAGAAGGGTGAAGGATAGATAGATAGAGAAAGAGTAGAGAAGAGTAGAAGGATAGATACATAGATAGAGAGAAAGACTAGAGAAGGGTGAAGGATAGATAGATAGAGAAAGAGTAGAGAAGAGTAGAAGGATAGATACATAGATAGAGAGAAAGACTAGAGAAGGGTGAAGGATAGATAGATAGAGAAAGAGTAGAGAAGAGTAGAAGGATAGATACATAGATAGAGAGAAAGACTAGAGAAGGGTGAAGGATAGATAGATAGAGAAAGAGTAGAGAAGAGTAGAAGGATAGATACATAGATAGAGAGAAAGACTAGAGAAGGGTGAAGGATAGATAGATAGAGAAAGAGTAGAGAAGAGTAGAAGGATAGATACATAGATAGAGAGAAAGACTAGAGAAGGGTGAAGGATAGATAGATAGAGAAAGAGTAGAGAAGAGTAGAAGGATAGATACATAGATAGAGAGAAAGACTAGAGAAGGGTGAAGGATAGATAGATAGAGAAAGAGTAGAGAAGAGTAGAAGGATAGATACATAGATAGAGAGAAAGACTAGAGAAGGGTGAAGGATAGATAGATAGAGAAAGAGTAGAGAAGAGTAGAAGGATAGATACATAGATAGAGAGAAAGACTAGAGAAGGGTGAAGGATAGATAGATAGAGAAAGAGTAGAGAAGAGTAGAAGGATAGATACATAGATAGAGAGAAAGACTAGAGAAGGGTGAAGGATAGATAGATAGAGAAAGAGTAGAGAAGAGTAGAAGGATAGATACATAGATAGAGAGAAAGACTAGAGAAGGGTGAAGGATAGATAGATAGAGAAAGAGTAGAGAAGAGTAGAAGGATAGATACATAGATAGAGAGAAAGACTAGAGAAGGGTGAAGGATAGATAGATAGAGAAAGAGTAGAGAAGAGTAGAAGGATAGATACATAGATAGAGAGAAAGACTAGAGAAGGGTGAAGGATAGATAGATAGAGAAAGAGTAGAGAAGAGTAGAAGGATAGATACATAGATAGAGAGAAAGACTAGAGAAGGGTGAAGGATAGATAGATAGAGAAAGAGTAGAGAAGAGTAGAAGGATAGATACATAGATAGAGAGAAAGACTAGAGAAGGGTGAAGGATAGATAGATAGAGAAAGAGTAGAGAAGAGTAGAAGGATAGATACATAGATAGAGAGAAAGACTAGAGAAGGGTGAAGGATAGATAGATAGAGAAAGAGTAGAGAAGAGTAGAAGGATAGATACATAGATAGAGAGAAAGACTAGAGAAGGGTGAAGGATAGATAGATAGAGAAAGAGTAGAGAAGAGTAGAAGGATAGATACATAGATAGAGAGAAAGACTAGAGAAGGGTGAAGGATAGATAGATAGAGAAAGAGTAGAGAAGAGTAGAAGGATAGATACATAGATAGAGAGAAAGACTAGAGAAGGGTGAAGGATAGATAGATAGAGAAAGAGTAGAGAAGAGTAGAAGGATAGATACATAGNTATATATATATATATACATGCTCTAGCGTGACTATTTTTAAAATATTAAAATGTTATTAAAGTGTAAAATGTTCTAATGTTCATGTTTAACTTTACAAAAAATGCTAGTTAAGAAAGAAATGTGCAAATATAATATAATATGATGGGTGTGAATACTTCCCCCTCTCCTTTTTCTCAGACAGTCTAGAGCAACGCTTAGTGGTCATACTTTGTACACATATTTTTAGCTTTTCTACATTGTACATATTGTAGTTGTACTATTTAGCTTCACAACTAAAATTCCTCATTTAGGCTAATTTATACCAATAATCAATAAAGCATGGAAAATCTGCTTATATTTCGCTGACTTTTATAAACTAATATATATATTTTGCAGAAGGCATTGAATACGAAATATAATCCAGAAGTTTTGTGCCTCTCTTTCCCCCTCCTCCGCGTCCTAAGTAATTATACTTGTGTTTGATTATAAATAGGATCTTGCGTCGTGAATGAAAAATCACTGGATGTAAGAACACAGAGACACTCAAACACAAGCACGCATGTGCACGTACACACAAATCATTAATGTATAATAAATGCAAGGGAATAGAATAAAAATATCGTACTACCTCAGCCGGGACTCGAACCCGGATCTCTTCCTTTCCGGGAAGACAGGCTCGCCCGGAAAGCAGAAGTTCCGGGTTCGAGTCCCGTTTGAGGTAGTAAGATTTTTTATTCTACCCCCCTGCATTCATTGTATAAAATTAATGTGGGACTAAATACCACAAGAAATACAATATTAAAAAATAAAAAAGTTGTATTATAAAAGCATACAAGTTTTATTGTTGAGGGAAGATTTATATAACACATATTTATATCTACTTAAAAAACAAGTATGTTTTTAAAACTAGTGTGTAGACAGACACACACGCGTGGGTGAACTCGTGTGTGTGTGTGCACCCTCTAGATTTGTAATAATGAAATCTGATTCGGAATTTAAGCTTCATTCTTCAAACGCCTGGAACTGTTCTAGGGAGAGGGAAGGCTTTAAGGAAACTAAAACTTCAAATCTGTGTACGTGTGTCTTATACCTCAAGCTAGTATAGGAATCATAGCTATCACGACACTGGACTTATGTATTGTCAGTACATTTAAGCCTAACTGAATTCCGAATTTTTTAAAATGTAAAATTTGTTTTTGCCAGTTAAATATATATTTCAGAGAAAATTACATTCTGTATAATTGAGGCTTTACCACAGAAAAAACCAAACCGTGATTTCAATAGTCAATTTTCACAATGATCGTGTTAAATTAAACATATCATAACATATCATTGCTTCACATTACATACAAAATATAAATTATTCCAAAAATTGACATTTTTAAAGTTATTACCTGTAATAAAATTTCTTAATGTAAATTTAGAACTCATTAAATTCATTCAATTATAAACACAGATTTTACTTAAATTAGAATTAAAGAATATTATTGACATATGTAATAACAAATTTTTTCCTTGAGTACCATTAATTTCCCTTTTCAAAATTTTTGTAATTTAAAAAAAATACTTCAATGCACCCAGTTGTTACTGATGAACAGATTACAAAAATTTTAATCATTATTTATTTATTTCTAATGAGGAAAATTTATTTTTCCCTTAACATAAATTAAACATTACATTTGTGATTATGGAAAGTACAAATATATGCCTGTCCAAGAATCCTTTTCGTGTTATCTATGTACTTTAGATTGTAAGCAATCTTGCCAGATTCATGTTTGCTCTAGTGTCCTTATCGATAACCGGGGAAATTAATGTAATCTAAAGTTTACAATTTTAATATAAGTATAAATAAATTCCTGTACACCGATGTATACCATATATGTGAGTGTATTTTTTTTTTTAAGGGTAAAATAATGAATAATCAACAGACCAATTAATCTCAAAGGTAAATTAGTATGTTGTTTTTGAATGTAAAACATGACGTTAAATTCGTTACGAAACAAATCGGACTAACAGAAGTAAGAGATTAACTTAAAAGTTCGAGTTCAAAAAATCATTTATAGGCAAAAAATATTATAGGCATTTCAAAACGGAATCGAAAAAGTAATAGGGAGGTAACAAAACCGTAATTTTTAATTTTATGGATTAAAAGTTACCAGTAATACATCACTATTTTTTTGATATTGTAAACCCTTCATATATAATACCAATATAAGGTAATATATACATTTAAATATATTATAATTTTACACATAAGGTAATATATAACACATAATCATATAATAATGTAACTTATCACAATATGCAACAAAAATATCACGCATTTGTCACAAATATATAATTAATATTGTAATCAAATTATGTCATTCTCTAAATTCAATTTTGAATGAACCATTTATGTGGTAAAATAAATTTTCAAATAGCTTCTTTTAAGTTATATTATGAAATTTCTTAAATTTTTCTTCAACTTGGAGGTTCTTTAGCAAAGAATTAATAAAAACAATCCCAGCTAACTCTAATTTTTTTTGTTAAAAGAATATAAAATGGGTTTTTGTTAATAATTTGCTTCTTTTTTTTTTTAGGAGGTCGAATAGCACTATTTCTGAATAACTCAAAATATTATTTTTAATGTCAGATGTTTTTTTGGGGGGGGGGGGGTTAGGTCAAAGTAGATTAAAAAAAATACAAAGATCACATTCACAGTGATGAAAATGTGATCTTAGGGACAGGAGGTCCCCTCTCGCTTACATAGCTACACAGTTATGGGTCGAAATTAAACATTTGTGAGTAGGGGTTTACCTCAACTGTAAATTTTAATTTTATTGTCTTGAGCTTACTAATTTTAATTTATTTTATTAAAATGTGGCATATGAATTTTAAATAAAAAGAGAAAGTGAGTTCGTTGTTGTGCGAAATCGGACCAATAGGAGGGGGCGATTTTTTTATAGCATTAACTCGAAAATGTAACCTTCTAAGGTTTATATGAATAACCTTTTTACAGAAAATGTTTACTAAGATATTTGAAAATATTACTACGAAGAGAGAGCACATCCTCTACTTTTCCTTCTATCAAATTTTAATGGTCATACATTTTAAACTCTTTTTTTTTTAGTCTAAAATTAAATTTTCTAATGTAAAAAATTCGATAAAGCATAATCAAATAAAATTAGTAAATTACTTTGTTTATGTTATTAAATTTCTTCAAATAATTATATTTTATTAAATTAATCATAAAAAATTTTCGTGTATATTTAATATTATTTATATTTAATAACACCTGTCAAAATTATTAGGCTGTAAAAACAAAGACTTTTCAAAAATATTATAAAATCCAATGCTATAAATTAATTCAGAGGTGTTTAGGTATTTTCAGAAGCACAGAAGATATGATTCATCACTACTTCTGGCAGAGATGAATCTATTTGCTCCTGACCTCGAGCATGTTTGAGGGGAGGGTTATGCAACCATTATACCCACCATTAGACAGCACGAAATGACACCAAGGTCGTCATATTTCCTGTGTATTTTTCTGGTAGGCACAGCCTTGGGTCCTTGAGATTCTACATATATTACCTAAATACTGTATTTATGGATGAAATTAATTTATCTGAATAGGAAAAATGATGAAATATTAAATGCTCATCAGTTTTATGTAATTTAAAGTATTATATAAGCAAGGAACAAATATAACTTAAATGGGACTCTAGACGAAATTCTATTGGACCACGATAAAATCATCGATTCTGTAACGAACTTTCTGAAAGAGGGCAGGCTATTAAATCTTATCTAGATGAATTTTCAGTATGATTATTTTCCATTCTTTCTCAACCTTTTCTTTCTTATAAATTTCATAATTTCCAAGCACTAAGAAATTACTATGTACATCCACATAATAACTATTAGCATTAACAATTCATTATTGCTAAGAAATTCTTCTTTTTGAAAATATCTTCCCGCTTCTAAAAATATCTTCCTGGCGTTAATGACCAAAAGTTTACACGTCATTAAAAATAAAAAGTTTGAAGTATTAAAAACAAAGACTTCGAAAAAATGTAAGCTACAAATTAGCAGTTATAAAATGTATATATTTGTAGGAGGATTTACAATTTTTTGAATAAACGATATCATATCCACTACTTGAGGATGTCTCTTAATCACAGGAACTTCTAATCACCTATGACAGATGACGAAACTAGAAGAATTTATTAATAAGTGATTAATAATAAGTAATTAATTTATTACTAAATACATTATTGAAAAAGTAAAAAGGATAGAATGAATTAAAATAAATTTGTATTTCGGACCCTGATTGTTGGAGGGATAGATACGAACTATATAGCATTTGGTTTGTTTCCACATAAGTTGCATTCCTTTGTATTAAAAATTGGCAAAGTATTCATTCTAGTCCCCTCCCTATTCTAGGGCATGTTTACTATGTGCCTTCATTCTTATGGGAAGGTATCAGTGGAGAGGCTCAGTTGGCATGTTCCCACTACTGACCAGTCAGTGCTTCTACAACCTACAGTGCTGGTGTCGACTCCCATATACAAGAAATAGCATGACAACTTTGCATGTTTTCGAATGGGGAACACCACAAGAATTTTATCTGGAGGATAACTAACCACTTTCCTTTTATAAGTTATTAGTTATCCTTTACTAGTATTTCCAAAAAACAGTTAATACTGATGATTGTAATCAACCAGAAAATCAGGATCACATACCTCATCAAAATTATATGTTTTGATTTTTTTAGTTAACTGGAGCAAAGTAATTATATTAAACAGGATATTTTCGGAAATGTAATTTCCAGTCTTTAAACAATAACCTTTACATTCTCAGCTCTTGAACAAAACTGCTCGGCTGTAAAAAGGAAAGAAGCTTGTTCGAAGACAATTTTCATTTGTGTAAAACCTTGTTTAATATTATACAATAAATGCAAGGGAATAGAACATAAAAATCTTACTACCTCAGCCAAGATTCGAACCCAAATCCCCTGCTTTCCGAGCAAGCATGCTATCCTTTACACCACCGAGGCTAGCCAAATAATTCATTATATTCCCCGCACTCAACTGGGAGTCAAAGCCCCCGGGTAAGACGAATATATCGTCTTATGCTCGAAGGAGCAAACATTGTCAGCAATTTATTAGACTCGTTTTTATTTCTCCTCTTATTTATTTTTTTAAATACTGTTTTAGTTGAGGTATTTAATCCCACATTAATTTTATACAATAAATGCAAGGGAATAGAACGAAAAAATCTCATTACCTCAGACGGGGCATTTAGTCAGAGCTCATAA
>KZ809184.1:57827-67895 GCA_000696205.2 Oncopeltus fasciatus | reverse complement strand
TTGTGTATGTGCACGAATCAAGTCGAGGGGATGATCTGTACGGGTTTCTGCGGTACCCGTCCTACGCAAGCTTTTATAAAGGCCGACATTTTTTTTTCAGAGCCATAGGTGTTTAAATTATAGTAGCTAAATGTAGATAGCTCCTCTCTCGAACGGAAAGATAAATAAATAAAAATAAGTTAGTTCAGTAACAGTTATACATCGTCCAGATCACTGAACAATGAATAATTTAGTAGAAAAATTATTTCATTTAAAAGTTTAGGTAAAGCATATCACAACCAATAAAATAAATTGTGTCAGTTTAACAAGAATTGTAAACCAAGAACTTATTAATTTATAGAAAATTTAATCATAAAAAATGTTTTAATGCAATAAAATAACTTTATTTTTTAAACTTTATTAAATAAATTTTATCGTCATTGTTTATTTTCTCAAAATTCAAAACAATGTTTTATATGCTTTTAATATTATTATTCTTTATAAATATTCAAAATATAAAGACAATCATCAGGTACAAATAGTGGAAAATACTAATATATCCGAAACATATCTCAACCAAATTTACTATTGGCACACTCATCCCTTAATAATGCGTGAATTTAATGTAGGCACTATCGCGCAAAACAAAAAAAAAAAAAAAAAACTCAAAAGGTAACCGCGTCTCATTTCCCAACGAAATTCAATTCTTGGTACACCCATTGCATAATCAACTAAATTTAATACATGGCTATACCATTAAATATATTTTTGGCCTATGTGTTTTACCTGACAAGTATATATTTTCTATACATGCGACCAAATAGACAATCTTCGTAGAGATTTCATAACCTGCCATTACCTTCCAGATTCTGTTTTAGGTTATCTAAGGTCTATTAAAAATCATGAATAGGAGGTATAAAATTGCTTGATAATCCATGAACAGCTCAATTATAATTCGCTGAGTGTTTATTCTGTCAGTTCATTATCTACCTCCTTGGGCTTTAAAACCCCTTGTGAAATAAAAATTAGGTCCTTTCACTTTGGAATAAAAATTAGGCTTTCTATTAAGTACTACTGAAGGAATTTACTTTTATGTGAAATAGGATGAGGATCAAAAATAATTTAGAGGAAGACTGAATAAGTTTACTACTTATAAACAATTAATGAGAGGGAATAGAATAAAAAAAATCTATCGGCTTGCCGGGCCGATATGCTATCCATTGCACCACCGGGACGAGCTAGATAGCTTATTAGAAAGGCCCGGCAAGCAGGAGATCCAGGTTCGAGTCCTGGCTGGGACAGATAGATTTTTTTATTTTATTCCCTCTCATTAATTGTTTAAACTTTACGTGGGATAATAAACCACAACCAAATAAATATTTATTTACTACTTATAATTCAAAGTGTTTTTGAAAAAAATTGATAATAATAGGAGGATTGCCTATTTTTCTAGTGTATGTAGTGTATTTTTTATGTATATTTTAAGAAAACTGTTTATTAAATAAGATATTTAAAAATTACTACAAATGTAGTTGGGCTCTTCCCCCACGTTTTTTCCCGAACAACCTAGAGACAGCTTTGCGATTTTAGCTCTTTCCCTCTTTGTCTTTATCAGCTCTAGGTGTTTACTCTAGTCCTCCTAGGCATTTACAAGTAAATGTGTTTCATTTTGCATGTAATTGTGAATACTTGTTGCTCTTGCGTAACTGCATGTGTTGTGTAACATTCTTATCTATTGATAAGTTATAAAAACCTTTTCATTATATTTTAACTTTTAAAATTCCCTCAATTCAATTTTTCTTTATAATAGAGGAGAGATATAAGCTATTCTACTTTAGTTATCTAGTGATAATATCTAAATTAACCTTTTTTTTTTTTGCTCTTATTTTCTGTTGTAATTGTAGTAAATAACATTATCTTACTGTTGGTAGTCAAGAACAGTAAGATACATGTCTTCGTTTGCATTTCTGAATTGTTTTCATGTTTATTCATTTGTGATCAGCAAAATATTCAGTTTGTGAGAGGATGAGGAAGAGAATGAGAATGAGGGCTAAAATAGGAAAAATGATAAATAAGTAAGAATTTTAAAAAAACTGATAAATTTTATTTCTTATTGAAAAATAATAAAATACAGATAATTCAGACTTAAATAAATCATTAACAAAAAAAAGTTATAAATACTCAAAAATAATCTCATAAAATTTAATTCAATCAATATTCTGCTATTATAATTTTATCTGTTTAAAAGTTGTATATATAATGTCAAATTTATTTTTCACTTTCAAAGTCCCCTGTACTTGACTTCATTGATCACAAAATAACATACTACCTTCACTGTTTTGAATAATTATTTCTCCCATGGATTGGCTCAACTGTGATGTCAGAAACCTGAAAATGTGTAAAAATGATAAATAACCTGTAATGAATATGACATTGAATGAATCCTAATTGAATATGTTCAAAAGAAATTTCACTTCCACAAAAATACCTCAATTTATCAAAAATTCTCTTTCATTTAGCTTTTTTCTTATTCCAATGCAAACTTCAAATATTTGTAAAAATAATATTTTTCATAGTTTTTTACCTTTATATTAACAAGTTTTGAATGATAGAAGATTTTGGTCATACAAAGGTTTTGTTCTAGTTTCATTGAAAGAGGAAATTAAATAAGACTGCAGAAAGTAATTTCAATTTTAATTTTAAACATAGTGAATAAATAATGAATAAATTTTATCGATGTTATGAGCGTAATTAACAGCGATGAAAGTCAACATACATTTTTTCAAGATAAAAAAAATATTTTCAAGATTTCCAAGCAAAATTTGAGAAATTAAATCGAGGGTTTGCCATAATCCTAAATTCAACTTTCTTGAAGCATAATTAGTTATATTTCTTAATGAAATAAGATATACCGCTTTGTATTAAAAAAGAAAAGCTAAATTCATTATTAAGCAAAATCGGTCCTATAGAAATGGGACTAATATTTAGTTTTAATAAATTATTTACAACGTAGATTTGTTTATTTATAAAAATATTTTATGAGGGGGGAATTCACAGAAATTTAAAATAGAAATATATCTGAATTTACTTAGATTACACAGTTTCAACGCATTGGACAATAATATAGTTTTTCCGTTTTGTTCATATACTAAGGCACATAGGCAAAAGGGCTTTCGAAGGTAGACTATGTTTTGAATACCAATGGTACTGACCAACCTTATATTTTTAAATTAAATTAAGCCCTACCAGGTTGTTACTAACAACGCCAATGGTAGGCTTGGCCAATACCACTATTTTAATTCTTAAATATAAATACGCGTTCCTCATGTGCATGTTATGGAGTATAAATGTTATAAAAGTACATTTTTCTTATAGTGTATTCTAGAAATTTGATATAAATATGATTGTACAAAATACATTTTCGATACGATCATTTTTATATATTTACAAATTTCTCCGTTACAAAGAATTCCGAAAGAAAGTAGCTGTTAAAATTTTCTCAAATCTAATCTAATATATTAATATTCTCTAAAATTTATAAAAGTGTACGAGTGTGTATGATAGTGTGCGAGTTTATGTATGCCTGTTTTTGAAACTAAATTTGTAAATTAATGTATTATATTAATTGAATGAATACTCACGTTCACGTTTAGTGGCGCCGAGAGAACGTAGATAATAGAATCAGCAATGTCTTCTGGCAAAATATGGGGTATACCAAACTTATCAATAGCTTCTCTGGACATACCTGATTTCACTAATCCCGGACACATACTCTGTAAATATGAAAAATAAATTATGTAAAGCCAAAATTAGTCTCTTGGGAAAAAATGTTGCATATGGGGTGGTGGGAGGGGGGTGATGTAAGTTGTCTGAGGCTCTTCTATATTTTATGTCATCCTATATATAGTTTAGGTATGTCATATATATATTATATATATATAATTATATTCACGTTTGTTTGTGCCTGTTAGTCTGTTTAGAAACGCCAAAAGCTTAGAGTATGATTAATTCTGCAAGAAAAGTATGGTTCCGTCTATCTTACTATTTCTTTTGAAATATACATTTTTCTCTGTTGCGAATTCCGGCTTGTGAAACCAAATTCTTTATTTCTTAACGAGTAAACTATCAAAATTATGTTACTTTTTTTACTTAGAAAAACTAAATAGATAATAAATCTTCCAAGAGAGGTTTCTTTAATTATTACAACTGCTACTACCTCTAGATGGTAGATAAGGCTCAGTTCTAAGCGACTGCTCTATAGTTCCAGACCCCAAGCAGGTCTCGTGCATCCTATGTCACAACATCCATCCAACAAAGTTTGGGCCGTCCAACTCTTCCAGGACAATGAATTTCTTCCAGGACTATTTTTGGCATTTCCTTGGAGCACATCCGAGCAATATAACCTGCCCAGCTAAGGCGTCCCGGCTTAATAAATGTTGTCTCAATTATGTCAATGAAGAGCTCCATGGTTTTTTCATCTCCTCCAGCTTCCCTCATCTCTTACTGGCCCAAGTATCCTACATAAGATCTTCCCCTCGAGGATAAAGTGATCCTCACTGGCTAGAGCCCATATTTGGGAAGTATATGTTAGATCTGGTCATGTTAGTGTTTTGTAAAGGTTAGTTTTTGTCTTCCTCATTTCGAGCTTGCTCCTTGACTGCTGCAACAGACCAAAATACAGTCGGTTATCAGAGATAATCCCCTGTTTGATTTCAATAGTTAAACTATTTATGACTGTGATCTGAGATCCAAGTTATGTGAACTCCTCCACTCATGCCATAGTCTTATGCTTCAACAGAAATCTACAGTGTAATCAGACTGCAAGGGAACTTTGTACTAGCATCCCTCATGTTTATTTTTATCAGGCGTTGTAAGATTGAAGGCATATTCATTTCATTCAGTGTCTCTTACAGATTAGGGCATTTGATTCTTTCATAAGGATTCAGGTATTTTATACTCATGGTTTCATTCCATAATTACCTCAAAGCAGGTGTATTTCATTCACCGTGGATTTACCTGTCCTAAAGCCGGTCTGATACCGTCCAACCCTCGCTCTGCATATGGGGTCAGAATTTGGTGAAGGACATTATAAAACTTTAAAAGCTCAGGATAGCAGTGATATACTTCTGCATTTGAGACATTCCAACTGCTCTTCTTTCTTATGAAGAAGGCATATGGTTGATTTGCCCCATTTCCGAAGCACCTTTTTTGTACCCATAATCTATGAGTACCAGTTCACAGAGGGCGCTATGCAGCTCCTGCCTAGCTCTGTGGTATCCCATTTTCTCGATTACGTCTACAATACTCCTCAACATCTTCCTCTTCATTTCCTCCTCCCAATATGAGTTCAAGTTTCACCTAATTATGCTGAAGTGCCACGCCCATCCTTTAAGAACATCATCCTTATTGGTCAGAAGGATTCTGTCCCATTTCCTGCAGGAGGATAGGTAGGATCGGGTTTAGGGGCGATCAACTCAAAGATTATTACGCCTCATCCTGCAGGAGGATCTACCGTTGTTCACCTTCTGAAAGAAGATCCTATTCTCATATGCATTCTTGAGGGACTCAATTTCCTTTAGTGTCCCATTCTCCAACAGTTTTTCCTTCTTTTCCTTCCACTGCTTTCTACAGTATTCCTGAGTTTCTTGTNAGTATCCTACATAAGATCTTCCCCTCGAGGATAAAGTGATCCTCACTGGCTAGAGCCCATATTTGGGAAGTATATGTTAGATCTGGTCATGTTAGTGTTTTGTAAAGGTTAGTTTTTGTCTTCCTCATTTCGAGCTTGCTCCTTGACTGCTGCAACAGACCAAAATACAGTCGGTTATCAGAGATAATCCCCTGTTTGATTTCAATAGTTAAACTATTTATGACTGTGATCTGAGATCCAAGTTATGTGAACTCCTCCACTCATGCCATAGTCTTATGCTTCAACAGAAATCTACAGTGTAATCAGACTGCAAGGGAACTTTGTACTAGCATCCCTCATGTTTATTTTTATCAGGCGTTGTAAGATTGAAGGCATATTCATTTCATTCAGTGTCTCTTACAGCTTAGGCCATTTGATTCTTTCATAAGCATTCAGGTATTTTATACTCATGGTTTCATTCCATAATTACCTCAAAGCAGGTGTATTTCATTCACCGTGGATTTACCTGTCCTAAAGCCAGTCTGATACCGTCCAAACCTCGCTCTGCATGTGGGGTCAGAATTTGGTGAAGGACATTATAGAAAACTTTAAAAGCTCAGGATAGCAGTGATACACTTCTGCATTTGAGACATTCCAACTGCTCTTCTTTCTTATGAAGAAGGCATATGGTTGATTTGCCCCATTTCCGAGGCACCTTTTTTGTACCCATATTGTGAGTACCAGTTCACAGAGGGCTTTTTTTAATTTTTAATTTTTTTTTTTTTAATATTAGTATCTAGAAATATTCCGTCTGTATTTTTTTTTGTTTTATTTGATTAGGGTTTTATCTATCTTGAAAGACAATTACTTAGACAATACTTACAGTAATCCTGATTTTTGACTTAGCCTTGTCCAGTTCGGTATGGAGAGCTCTAGTAATTATCGTCAGAGCGTGTTTCACACCTGTGTACACCGAGTAATCAGGAATACCCATATCTTCGTGTCCCAAAAAACTGAGGGAAAAACATGATAATTTCAATATCACCAATTTGTTTTACCAAATCATGTACATTAATATGAAATATAATTAAATGTATCAGTACTTTAGAAGTAATATTTACCAAATTTCTTTTCAAGCACTTTTTCACTTGCAAAAAAACGCTTACATTTTTCGTGAGTAAATTATGCAATAGAAGAAGGGGATTGATTACCTGTTTTGTAGATATTTAGTAAAGCCCGACATAAATAATACCTTTTTTTTTTAGTAACAATAGATTTTAGAACTTACTAAGATAAATTAGAAAATTAAGCGTGGGAGTATATCATAAAACCAAAATTTCAATTTATTGGTTTATGAAAAACAGTCAATTGTCCCCTTTTCATGCTATTTGCCGCTTACTATAAAGTGACCCCTTTTTCTTGCTATTGACTCCGTGGTGAACAGACGCGTTATTTTGCCTCTTCACTTTATAGTGACATATTACCTGTTTTATTTTCAATTTTATAATTTTATCTGGTGGTTTTTACTATCGGAATTATCTCGAATTATTTACCAGCTGTAAAAGTTCGCTTCTCGAAATTAATGATTTACGCCGGTCCAAGAAATTACAGGATTTGCAGATTTCCACTTAGGGGTGAAGCAGAAATTTGGCACCAGACGAGATACGTTCCCTTTGATGGACTTTACAGTGGGAAGAGCTCTGTACGGCCGACGCCCGAGTAACGCCAAAATTGAGTGGATTTTCAAATTCTTGCTTGTTCGGTCTTTTATTTGGACTAGTTTGCCTTACAGTCTACATCTTTTTTTGTTGCTTTTGCATATCCAGTAAACGCATTTACACCTAATTTTATTAATTAGAAATCTCCGAATGATCTATTGAATGTACTTGAATTTAGTCAAAATTACAATGCTGGGTCATAATTTTTGATTTCTAATTTATTTTAGTCATGAATAGAGTAATTTTGAGAGAGCGTCTTTAAAAGATGTTTCAAATAATTGATCAATAATATAAATCATTGAAGCTGAATAATAATTGTTATTAACCTTAAACTTTTTAAACATATTTCCTGAAATGTCTCATTCAGTTACCTGTTCATATTGATGAGATGACCATCTGCATCAGCGCCTTTTATCGAATCAAGCCATTCTTTGGTGCAGGACAGTACGCCCAATAGATTTGTATTAACTATTGCCTTGGCATTGTCTAAATTCAAGTCTGAAAAATGTATATCAATTATTATGACACTTACTGATTAAATAAATTATTTTGCAGTAAAAATTAAGGTGTGGTTTATATTTTCAATATGTATTGTTCAAATGTCCAATCGAAATTTAAAAAAATACTGTTTAATGTTGAAACATTGATAAACTATTAAATAAATAAAATACAATTGTGTGNGTGTGTGTGTGTGTGTGTGTGTGTGTGTGTGTGTGTGTGTGTGTGTGTGTGTGTGTGTGTGTGTGTGTGTGTGTGTGTGTGTGTGTGTGTGTGTGTGTGTGTGTGTGTGTGTGTGTGTGTGTGTGTGTGTGTGTGTGTGTGTGTGTGTGTGTGTGTGTGTGTGTGTGTGTGTGTGTGTGTGTGTGTGTGTGTGTGTGTGTGTGTGTGTGTGTGTGTGTGTGTGTGTGTGTGTGTGTGTGTGTGTGTGTGTGTGTGTGTGTGTGTGTGTGTGTGTGTGTGTGTGTGTGTGTGTGTGTGTGTGTGTGTGTGTGTGTGTGTGTGTGTGTGTGTGTGTGTGTGTGTGTGTGTGTGTGTGTGTGTGTGTGTGTGTGTGTGTGTGTGTGTGTGTGTGTGTGTGTGTGTGTGTGTGTGTGTGTGTTTTCCCTTTAAAGATATCTTGAGACATTTAGCAGTAAACCACTCCAACTTACTCATAAGTTTAATTTCCTTAGAAACCCCTGCATTGTTGACAAGGACACTTGCAAATCCAAATTTCTCCTTCACCCAGTCAAAAGTTCTCTTCACCTGCACTTCATCTGTGACGTCACAAACCTGGGTGAAACAGTGCCCCGGGTGTTTAGAATTTATATCAGCCTCGAGTGCCTGCAAAATACACAAAAGACCTACACTATTTTATGGTGCAAAGTTTAACTTATACAATAAAAAAATGTAATGTATATATTATATAGCACATTTGAGTGATAACACTTTTTTTAGATAAACATTTTCATTAGAAAAATATATTTTTCTTACGTCTAAAAGTTCCTTCCTCCTGGCTACAGCCACCACCTTCATCCCTTCAGCCGCAAGTTTTCTTGCGACCCCTTCTCCTATTCCATCGCTGGCACCCGTAACAACAGCAACTTTACCTCTCCAGAGATCCATCCTTGAAGCCTGTCAGAGAACTACTGAAATGGCTTTGGTCCACAGTGGATAGCTGGCCTTCGTGACTGTTATAGTCAATTGGTGCTCTGCTGGCGTGCATAGTAATTACGTCGACGGCGCAAGCCATTCTGAACCTCTCTACCTAACACTCCTTGTCATTCAAGTACTCTCGAATTTTAGAACCCATTAAAACAACATAAAAATGTTTATCTTTATATTTCCAGAAGGTCGTCCAATGCTCTAAATTTAAAAGCACTCAACCTTTTAATTTTGCAACGAAAACAAGCTTGCAAAAGCAAAAGACAACTTAGATTAAAAATGTGTACTAGTTAATTATAAATATTATAAGAATCTTATATAGAAATGATATTCAGGATTAAAGAGTATAAAGGTATGATCTGTACTTTATGAAGATTTGTATTCAATATATAATTTTTCCCGATAGGATTTTGAGGGAAAAAAAAGCATGCATTTACTAGAATAGGGGAAGTGCATTTAGTTTTAAAGGGCAAGTCACTTTTGTTCGAAGGGTTCTTCAATTTCCAGAAATATTCATAGATTCATCTTCTGGGCTTTACCGGGCCGAAAATATGGGTTTTCCAAGCTTTCGCGCATCCTATATTGGCTTCTTCAGTTCTGAAAGGAGTTTCCATTTTCAATAAAGGCAGGAATAAAAGACTAATTTTACCTTGTGAAAAGCGATGAGAAAATGTTAGCTCACGAATGCTTCCCCTTTGTTGAACGAAAATGGAATACTGGAGACCTACCAATCTTCCTTTCCTCACAATAAAATGTATACATAAACACATTTATAATATATAAATAGGAACTTTGCGGTTTTTTCTTCGGTATAATTAAAAAAAGAATATTATATATCTTCTAGGCGCTGTTTTATTTTCATTAAACAATTTAAATAAAAGATCATTCATTTCCCAAGAAAACTTAAAATTGACTTGAGTTTGTACCAAACAAGTGTGCCTTCAGTAAATTCTATAAGTTAATATAATATAATAACTTATATAAATTAAACTTCTGGCTCCCTTTGATTTTCTTTTCTTTAAATTAGTAACTGTTTAGCTTAGATGATTTTAGTTGGGGTTCGGTCAAGGTAGATCCAAAAAACACAATTTTTTTTTT
>KZ809184.1:35537-48248 GCA_000696205.2 Oncopeltus fasciatus | reverse complement strand
ATATATATATATATACAAAATTAACCACTCTAAAATATATAATTTAAATGCCAGTGTATTAACCTAAAAGTAAAAAAATGAGTTTTAAGTGTCATTATATTATGGTAATTATGTATTTTACTTTTTTAGTAATTCCTTTAAAAATATTTATTCATTTCTAGAATCAGAGCAAATCTATTGCTCTTTTGTAAGTTATTAATTACTTATTGTGGGTATGTCATTTTGTATTTAATTCTTTATTCTTAGGGATGTTGACATTTAGGTTTCATTCAAGGTTTGTAAGTTTTTAACATACATTCATTTATTTTTATTACAAATCTAACCGTCACAGTCTCATAACTTATTCTCTATATATATTTCACATCAAACCTCTCAAATGAATAGGCTCAATGGTTATTTCAGACACCTGAAAAAAAAAAAAAATTATTATCAACCGTGAGTACAGTTCTTATGTCAAAGTTTAAATTACCTTACTTTAAAATAAAAATATAGTACATTATATCTTAAAAAATAAATTCATTTAATCATTTAAAGACAATTTTTTCCATGTATAAAAGGTCAAAAAAGTCTGATTTCATGATATTTGACAAACTATTTTCAGAAATGTATTTTATTTATATACTCTGCTGGACTAGCATTTCAGAAAAATAATTTATAAAACCTGCTGAGCTTAGGGAGACATGTCAATTTTTTTTTTCTTTTTTTAAACTTTTATTTATTTATTATACTCTGTTAAATAAAAAAATATGTCAATTAATGATAAAATAAAATAGTGCCCTATAACTGGAATAATTATCAATAAACTACTATAATTAATAATCAACCACTATAATTATAATTTTATGTAAATACATACATTCACATTCAGTGGTGCAGAGAGGGCGTAAACTATTGCGTCACCTATGTCTTCTGGCTGGAGATGTGATAGCCCATACTGATTAATAGGTGCTTTTGTTAGAGCTGACTTCACTAATCCTGGACTGATGCTCTGAAATTATACCTTAAAATATTAGTACACATTGTGAAATATCTCATTTTGTATTAATTTTTGTGCATTTTATTTTGCATAATTATTTTAATTGCAACTGCAAAGAATAACTAACTTAAGTTCGGGGGATTAAAGAAAAATGATAGGACTGTTGTAACACACGCAAAGAATAACGAGTAGTATTAAATTTTCGGGAACATTACACTGATATGAGTAACTGGATTGGCTTATATGGATATCCTGAGATGTCCAAATGTTATCCTCAAGTGTCCCATAGGTGACAATAAATGATCAAAATATCCCACTAAACATTTTTAACAATAAAATTAACAAATATTTTTAAATAGAAAATAAAGATCATTACCAATATAAATTGAAATACTAAATATACTTGCCAATTTCAAAAATAAATTATGTCCCATACAAGAAAAAACTGCCTTAACGGTTTCAATAGAATAAATGATCAAAATATCCCACTAAACATTTTTAACAATAAAATTAACAAATATTTTTAAATAGAAAATAAAGGTCATTACCAATATAAATTGAAATACTAAATATACTTGCCAATTTCAAAAATAAATTATGTCCCATACAAGAAAAAACTGCCTTAACGGTTTCAATAGAACAAACGATCAAAACATCCAACATTAGCCAAATGACAATAAATATTCATCATATTTATATTATAGTCACTAAAACCTTAATAAAGAATAATTTTATGTTTTTCTTCAACTTATAATACTTAAAGCATCCATAGTCTTTGGCTAACCATTGTAAATAAACCGGTCCATTACTTGTATAGTGCTGTATAAACACTGTACATACAACACCAAGAAAACTAGAATTCTAATGAAAATAGTACCGTAACTCAAATAACCTGCCACAAACTTATATTGCAATAGGTTTTCATCCAAAATAAAGCTATTTAAAATGTAAAATCTAGTTGTAAAGCTGTGAAGTAAATATCCTAGAAAGGAAAACACGAATTTTAAATATTTTTTTAAATTAACTCTAAAAGAGAGTGATCTAAAAAATCTATTGAAATTGGCACTTTTCCATTGCGACACATTGTGAGGAAAGCCAATAAGCACGAAGTATAGGAAAACCCAAAAATATATCCGAGAACAACTCAAGAAAAACTTATTATATAAATTTGTTTGGAAATAATATTATTCAATTTATTGGCAAGAGTATAGCCATTGATGAAATGAAAATGAAAATGCTTCGATTGTTTCAATAATTGCAGTAATTACATTGGAAATTACGAGATAGTGAATGGAGAAGACCAAAGTGGTCCAGGTCAGGGAATGTGGATGATAGACATTGGTTCAAAATGATTGGAGAAAAGATAGTCCCAATGGTGTTTGCATCTCCTAAGGGTTGGAATATGGTAAACAGAACAAAATGAAGCCTATGGCACAAAATTCTTAGGGCAAGATAGATTGGCGGAGTGGAGCAGCAGAAGATTGGTGGGAATAGCATTTAGTTTCTTGGCTAATTTTGGTTTATATCTGATCTATGAATATATTTAACATAAATAGTCCTCAGTAATGATATATTTTCTAATAATGGAACAGTATAATTCTTTTTTCAATACTTACAGTAATCCTAACTTTTGACTTAGCCTTGTCCAATTCATTGTGTAGGGACCTCGTCAAAATAGTTATAGCATGCTTCGAGGCTGTGTACACAGAATATCCAGCACTCCTTAAATCTTCGTGCCCCAACATACTGTGCAACAAAAGTACATGTTAGATGAGTTTATTTGTAGTTGAATGAATAAAGAGAGCTTATTTTAATTCATGTTTATTGGTGATGCTCAATGTCAACAAAGCAATTGAGAAAGCTTTTTAAAGCTTTATGAATTATGAATGCAACAAATGGGTTTACCGCTACTATACACAAATAGCATTGGTCACTAAAATGTATTTTTATATATGTATTTGTCAACGATATACATATTTTATTATTTCTTAATAAAATAGGCATACAGCTGCTAAATGGAAAACGAGTGACTAAGTCTGTTACTGTGTAAAATCGGACGAATAGAAGTGGGAGATAACCTGCAATTTCAAGTTTGCGTAAAACATGTTATTTCAATATAGCAGACACAATATTTAGTTAAGAATGAAGAAACTCAACACAGGTTTGTTTACTTATAAAACAAATATTTTAGAAACTACTTAGCGAAATTGAATAATAAGGAGTGGGGGTTTACCTGAGCCATACATTTTAAAACTTCTAAGCCCAATGAATTGTTTTTTAATGAAATTTGGCTTATCGAATTTTTTAAAAGTAATTTTAAAATTCTATACAGAGCGAAATCATACAAATAGGAAGGGTCTGAAATGTCAAGTGCCAGTTCAAAAAGTTTTTTCAATTTTTTGGATCGAATATTTAGATCAGAGTATTGAAACGGAATACAGATTTGTTCACTTATTTAAAAAAATTTTAAGGAGTTGCACAGCTAAATTTTAAAAAATGGGCGGGGGGGGGTGTTTACATGTTACATAAGTTTTAATTTTATGATTTATGAGCTCAATTATTTGTTTTTCTTTATAAATTTATTTGTACTACTGCTTAATGTGAAATTATTGTGAATAAATAATTAAGTACATGTATGGTATTTCAACTGACCTGTTCATATTAAACAGATGAGCATCAATGTCAGCCTCCTTCACTGTTTCCAGCCAATACTTGGTACAACTCAATAAACTAACAATATTTAAATCTAATATTGTCTTCACATTTTGTAAGTTCAAATCTAAAACCAAAAAAAAGTAATCAATAATTATAAAGACAAGTAAATTTTACATGATCAATATACATAGCAATATAGCTTTCAATATTATGAAAATTGATGATTTCTGAAACCATTTTCACAGTTTTATTTCCTGTTATAACGTTGGGGGGAGAATAATTTAAATTTAAAAGCTCTAAGAGATAACTTCTCCACCTCTACCACTTACAGAATCTATTGTATAGTATTGTACCAACAGTATATTCTTAGTAGAGTAGTTCACAAATTATTAACTGATGGTGCACAATTTCTGACTTGACAAGGATTTACAGACGGAAAAGAGAGGGAGTTTTGAGAGTGACTAAAATTTAAAATCCTTAGAATTAGTTTTTATTAGCATTAAGAAAAAATATATTGAACAAAACAAATGTCAAAAGTGTTCTTCCAATGTCTATTTTCTATATATATTTTTTAACGAAAGAAAAAAATTTAAATGGAGAGTTTTTTTACCGTAGATATTCCTATTAGATGTTCTTTTTTGGTGGGGTTCGTTCAAGGTACATCCAAAAAAATACAGGTTTTAAAAAAGAGTATTTTTTTTAATTATCTGTCGACGTTGTGTGACGGCAGACAATTTTTTTTTAAATACACTTTTTTAATATATTTTTTTGGATCTACCTTGACCGACCCCCCCCCCCCAAANCTAATGAATGAAAATTAAGAATCTAATTTCGAGTTTTGGTCGAACTCTCATTTTTTTATAATACAGAAAGCAAATTAGTTAGGTTTTAATTAAAATCCTATTGATGAATTAATAATTGTTTTAAAGCGGATGAGAGAAAGAGGGGGGAAAGAAACCCAACAATTATTATCGTAATTTCTTCATTGTTAATTCAGTTACGCGAAATTTATAGGAAAAATATATGTAAAATTTAATTTCTTAATGACTATTTTCCATAAAATTTTTACGAAACGAATGGTATCTACGAATTTAGCTTCGTTTTCGAGCGCTCCCTTTACTATTCTGTCCAAAAAATTGAAAGAAAAATGTTGAGGCTTTAAATTCTGCGCTGATTTGTCTCTCTGGATTATAAATGTAATTTCGTCATTTAGTTTTTCAGTTGAAATTTGTTAGGAACATTTAAAGGTAAAACGCAAGTCGGAGGAGAGCGAAATCACATAAATTAGTGCGAGACATTACTTCATTGCCAGGAGCAAGTAAAAAGGAAAGAATAGTTTTTTTGTTGTTTTTTTTTTTACGGCAGCTGGCATACTATTTACTTTAGAGAAAATAAATTTAATTCACATAATGCTTTATTGATTTAAAAAATTGTTTATATGAGTGGGAGATTACATAAATAAAATTGAAATTTGAAATACATTCATTCTCATATTTATATTTTAATAGTCCTTAACTGGGATGCTAAAAAATTCGCTTAGATAACGTACATACAACCTGACATACAATAAAAATAAAAACTAACAATTTTTCATCTATACAAAACTTAAAAAAAAAAAAATCTTCTGGCTTAAGAATAATTTTTATACCAATAAGGTGAATATCCTTTGTTGTTCCGGCGTTGTTTACGAGTACACTTGCAAATCCAAATTTCTCCTTTACCCAGTTGAAGACTCTCTTGACCTGTTCTTCATTTGTGACGTCACAAACCTGAGTGAAGCATCGTCCTGGATATTTGGAGTTAATGTCAGCCTCTAAAACCTCAATAAAATAATATATATTTACATTTTAATAAATTTAAAATATATTTCATGTCCATATTATAGCTTGTAAATGCACGAAATTTCATCATTTTGACAATAACACTGGGAAACAATTTTAAACTCAATTTTTGTTGAGGTAGATTTTTTAGCTGTTTTCTATAGAAATAGACATTCTGGTTTCAAAACTGTTAATAGTTTTTTTTCTATCCTGTCACGTTCGGTTTCTATGTTGGTGGGGCTCATGCTGGTCTAGACCTGCCTGTTTAGTGACGTCTATTATACTGTGGTGAAACGTTGTGTGTCGGTAAGCAGTATTTGGTATTCCGTTACGGAAGTGTACGGAACTACATAGTGTGTTTTAACTGAAACGTTTCCTTATGGCTACCTCTGCTCCTTCACGACGAAAGTGCGAAAACAGCCCTAATTCGTTTTGTTATATATGTGGCAGTTTTACCATTCCCAGTCAAAGGACAAACATCATGACATTCATCAGACAAGCATATTTTGCCTATTTTAAAGTGAAACTTGGTGATCAAGATAAAGCATGGGCACATCATAAAGTGTGTTGAGGGTTTACGGATGTGGACCAAGGGGACACGTGCTAAGCTTCCATTGGGTATACCTATGATTTGGCACGAGCCCAAAGATCATTCAAGTGATTGTTACTTTTGTATAGTGAAAACATCAGGAATTGAAAACATCAGGATATAACAAGAAAAACAAATGTAAAATAGAGTATCCTAGTTTACCGTCAGCTACACGCCCAGTACCGCATTCAGCCGAAGTCCCCGAGCCAGTTTTCAATGATTTTCGCTTTTTGGAAGAAGGGGAATACGGATATGGCATTCAAAAACATTTTTAAAGACTTTCTTGGAAATACACGAGCATTGAATTACTCCGAAATTGTCCAGCAACTCTTGGAAAGCTTCCAAAAGCAAGGTTGCAACATGAGCACTAAATTGCATTTTTTACACAACCACCTTTTTTTTACCGTTTCTTCTTCCGGGTTGGACCGTGTCAAGTTGTTGATAGTACACTTGCTGGCTTCTTCAGGGCTGAGTAGAGAATGAGAGCTGTTATTTAAATCCAGGTGGTATATAATTACCATGTTTTATACACCAGGTGGTGTATAATCCCGGCACGGTCCGGTCCTTGGGCAAAGCCTGCCTTCCCATTGGTTTATACTGTGTTCTGGTGGCTGATCTCTGGAGTAGTCAGATAGCTGGTCACTGATTGGTTGGATCCTCTTTCGATTAGCGCTGGTTTGTCGTTTATCTGCGCTTTGAGTATCATCTTCGAGGATCTTGCCAATATGTTCTGTATGCGTTGACTGCCTCCTTTCTTCGTCACTTTACCATAGAACACGAGGGTAGTACGTTATGGTCTCTGCATCTCTTAAGAAATGCCAGTTGTGCCAGGAGTCTCATTTTCTTGGATCAGAATTTGTCAGTGCTTTTCATTCTCTGAACAATATCCTCCCCGTACAGGTTGGTTAGATATTAACAGTGTTAACTATTAACCGCTGTCGGTACACGTTTATTTCATTATTTACTTTTGTTACTTTCTCCTTTTTCAATACGAAATTAGAACGAGTCAGAGAAAGCCTCTCCTCACTTTAAACCTCTTCTCTCAAAAAATTCATTAATCTTTCTAAAGGATTTTCTTAACTTTCATGATCAAAATCTTCTTCTTTCCCACACTCGAAACAGTTCTTCTGGTAGGGCCGATTCCGCCAATGGATATAAGATAAATGAATATTTGGCCGTAGTTAAACCTAATTCTTCCAATGCCTTTAATTGGGCTTCTAATTGATCAAATAAATCACTTAAGTCATTAGATTTTTCTTTAGATGCAACAAGCCTTAATAATTCTCTTATATAAACTTCTTTCAAAAGATCAGAAATTGTCTTTTTAGACATTCAATAACTATGGGATAATTTTCTGCTGAAGGCGGGAATCTCTCAATAAATTTTCTGGCCTTGGAACCCTCCTTCGTACACTGAATAAGATATTGGAATTTATCCTCAACGCCAGTTTCAGGATCTTCATGTATCTTTTTGAATTGAGCCCAAAATCCAATCCATTCCTTAAACTTCTTAAGCTCTAAATTCGGCCTTCGCAAACATTTTTTATGTCTAGAACTAGTGCTTCTGACTGAATCTCCTTCTTCTGATTTGCTTCCTAAAGATTCTTTTTCAATTGACCTTCTCTTTACCATGTAAGTACTTAACATTACCCATCTATCTTGATACTTCATGCATTCATCATATTCTAAAGTTATTTCTTCATCTTTCATTCCTTCTATAGTAAAAATGATATTTCTTACCTTGTAATCAAGTTCAAGTATAGTTTTCGCTCTTATTTATAATTTATTATATTCTATTTCCATAGCTTCTTCATTAATACATTCTTCGTCATTCATTAATTTTTCTAACTGGTTAGCTAACACAGTAAATAACCTTCTCCATTGAGCTCTATCTGCCTTTACTTTCTTTAAATCAGTTTCCATTTTTCTTTGTTCCCCACAAGGGATGCCACTATCTAAACAACCACCTAACAACCACCTTACTAATTTCCCGGTCAATCTTGGTACTGGGAGCGATGAGCAGGGTGAGTGTTTCCATCAAGATTTGAGGGTCATGGAAGCAAGGTATCAAGGCAGATGGGACGCACATATGATGGCTGACTATTGTTGGAGCATCAAGCGCGAATGTACACAAACTAAACCCTGCAGAAAAAGCTACAAATGCCAATTTTTAACTTAATTTTTAAGTTCTGTTCATTAATTAAACAATTTTATGTGTGTGAACTGTATTTAACTTACATTAGATGTTTTGTAAACTGTATATTTGGTACTTTTTTACTTTATGTTCTTTTAAATGCATGATTTTTGTGATTTCTGAGGATATCCTGAAGTTTAAAAAGTTGACTTGATAGACAAAATCTGAGGTTATTCTCAGATTCAAACGCCAAGAATTAATGAAAAACCAGTGTCAGATCTAACTCAACAAAAAATGTGTTCCCCAGTGTAATTTTGGATGTAGTGTTCAGGGCCACTGCAGAATTCAAATCCGAATTTCAATATTTTCTGGAGTTAATTTTTTTTTTTTTTTTTTTACAAAATATCCTAAATTTTGAATTCACTGAAAAAAACAAAAACATAAAACACAATACAATTTGCTTCGAAGTAATACATTAACAGTTCAAATGAAGAGTTTTGACCGTGAAAATTATTAGTAAAGAATTTATGAATATTAATTTAGTTATGGTTTATTATCCCATGTAAATTTTTAAACAATTAATGAGAGGTAATAGAATAAATAATCTATCTGTCCCAGCCAGGACTCGAACCTGGATCTCCGGCTTTCCGGGCCGGTATGCTTCCATTACACCACCGGGACGAGCTAGTGTGTTGAGACTTTAATAAGTTATCTAGGTCGTCCCGGTGGTGTAATGGAAGCATACCGGCCCGGAAAGCCGGAGATCCAGGTTCGGGTCCTGGCTGGGACAGATAGATTATTTATTCTATTACCTCTTATTAATTGACTAAAAATTTACGTAAAGTAGGAGATCCAGGATCGGGTCCGGGCTGGGACAGATAGATTATTTATTCTATTCCCCTCTCATTTTTTGATTAGTAAAGAATTTGTTGGAGCTGGTCAAGATTGATCCAAAAATTCATGATGACCAGAATAGCGACCGATGGACCATGAGAAAGCTCTACAAAATCAATTATTTTTGTTGATATTTTTATATTATGTTGAAGACGGGAGGTTATTCATTTCTCTCATTCTTATCAATCATTAAAAATTAATCTTCTTCCCTCTATCAAAAATTGTTGATTCTACAACATTTTAAGAACAATACATTGCCCTGGTTTACTAATAAAGCACTTAAAGGTTTAGGAGGGGAACAAACCGACCAACAATAAGTATATTATTAGAACAGCTATTTTTAGTTTTAAATTTTTGATAAAAATCACATTTTTTATGGAAGCGGTGTACATATTAGGGCTTACTTCTTTAGCATTTTTGCCATCTTGGAGAGAATATCTTAAGGATCAAAATTTTTTTTTTTTTTTTGTAACTATGCTATTTAGGTAGCGACAGGGAACTCCAATTTTTCTTTGTATTTTTAATATTACTTACCTTAAAATAATTCAATAAATTTTTATATTTCTGCTGGTTTTGCTTAGCTGAGTGTAAAGATAACCATTGAAAAATAGGCTTTATTATTCACAATTGAAGTAAGACAAAATTGGTGAGAGCATTGCAGTAACTAGAAACGATGAAAACATGATAATAATATTATAAAACTGGATGAATCATCACACTGAGTAACTTACTTTAACTATTTATATATTACAAACTTTAAAAATAAATGACTTTTTGTAAACTTTTAATTTCTGACGATTCTCTGCACACGATTAGCCATCAATTTTTGTATAAACATTTTAATAGGCAATAAATATTACTTCTTTCATTTTTTATATTAATTCAAATTAGGAACGAAAATTTTTGAATAATAAATTGATTTAGAAAGAAATTTAATTTGACACCTTGAGTGAAAGCTACTTTTGAACAAATATGAAAATAACCCATTATATTTGTTTGACATATACTTATCTTGTTTGACATCCGTTTATTCTTAATGTACAAATTTAATGTTTCGTATATTTCAGGATACTTACATTTAAGA
The DNA here is from genome assembly GCA_000696205.2 of Oncopeltus fasciatus. Lineage (NCBI taxonomy): Eukaryota > Metazoa > Arthropoda > Insecta > Hemiptera > Lygaeidae > Oncopeltus > Oncopeltus fasciatus. The sequence continues at coordinate 38,097 of KZ809184.1, read as the reverse complement.
GTTCCTTCCTCCTGGCAATCGCAACCACCTTCATCCCCTTTTCAGCCAATTTTCGTGCCACCCCTTGCCCAATCCCCTCGCTGGCTCCAGTAACAACAGCAACTCGATCTTGCCAACGCTCCATTCTTGTTGGCCGACGAAGGACGACTGGGCGTTAGTCATGACTCTTGGCCTTCAAGACATTATCTTATCAATGCTCTGTTCATTCAGCATTCATTTCACCCACGTCTATCTTAAATAGTCTTATTTTAGAACCAGATTAGTTCCAACTTTCCAGATTTTTTTTTATTTACCTTGATTCTTTTTAGATAAATTTACCTCATAAATAATCTTTACTGATAATATTTTATATGGTCCCTGAGATTATAATTTCTCTCTCTCTCTCTCACACACACTCTCTCTCTCACTCTCTCTCTCTCTCTCTCTCTCTCTCTCTCTCTCTCCCTCTCTCTCTCCTCCTCCCCTCCTCTCTCGCTCACTCCACCTCTCCTCTTCCATGACGAATAATTTTTTAGGATTTTTTCTGTGGAGAGAACCAGTCTGGGGAGAGGGAGAAGAGGGCATGACAGACAAAATACTTCAACGGGGACACTAATGGCTGGAAATGGGCGAAGACAAATATGATGTCTGACATCGATGACCAAAACTTATCGAAGTGTAGAAGATACATAGACACGGAGAATCTTGAATTTACCCAAATTTTAAAGGGTTTATATTTATAAAAGGGGAATAATTTTTGGCACTATGCTTTCAGCAACTTTAAATTAATGTCATATGTTGTTAATGAACTTCTAAATAATTGATTTATTTAGAAATTCACTGAGCCAAGTACTCCATTAATAATAAGATATCCTCAATATAAAGGAGCAAATAAAACCTGTAATTCACTATGTGTGCTTTTATGTGGGTATGGCAGACATTTTTCCGTTGAGTAATTGGTATTGTTAACTAAAAGCAGATATTAGATTTTTTAAGAGAAATTTCAAAAAAGCTGCGAAAACAAATTATTTAAATAAATAATTAGTCTCAGTAAAAAAATAAAATACCTCTTTGTGAATGACCGAGTGGTTTTACTCAGTCTTAGATTTCGCGATAAGCAGAAATCAGCTCTTTTTTCACTAGTATCAGCAATATTCTGCGTTCTCATTGCACTAGTTCCTTGTGATTTCGCGTTGCAAGCTCAGGACACTTAGACAGGAGTTCTTTTACTGCGACAGAAATGCATTCTGTTGCATTTATATAAATTAAGTTTGAGGAGCCATACCAAAGAGAGAGTCATTCTGTTCCGTTTGGCTCTTCCAAGCCTGGCGCTGTGAATTCGATCTCCATCGAATCCGTGCGTGCGTGCGTGCGTGCGTCCGTGTGTCCGTGCATGCGTGCGTGCGTCCGTGCGTCCGTGTGTCCGTGCGTGCGTGCATGCGTGCGTGCGTTTGTGTGTGTGTGTGTGCGTGCGTACGTTTGTGTGTGTGTGTGTGTGTGTGTGTAATTTATATTAAGTCAATAATAACCTCAATATCATGATCAGGGGGCATTTCACCTCTTAGACAACAAGAAGATCCTTTAGATAGTAAATTTAATTTTTTTTAAATTAATTTTGTGTGTTTTTGAGTAACAAAAACATCTATAATATCTAAAAACTATTACTATTTAATACTTACTATTTCAGCTGAAATTCACTTTTCTTTCTTATTCTTTATGTATATATGTATTCTCATATATATTTTTTATAATTTTTCCAATACAAAATCACCTATAGTAACTTTTATATTTAAATTTATCCCTTTAATTTTGATTATATTAGCAAAATCATACTTAATCATTCATATTTTTAGCTATTTCTTTTAGATGTACAGGATTTAAAGTATTTTGTAACATGTAAAAAAATTATTTTTATTTTAGTTTTAGGAAAAACTTGATTTTTCTTCCAATTCAATAATTTAATAGGGTAAATCAAGCTCTTTAATTAGAATAATTAGCAAATAAAGTAAAACAACAATAGGAAAAGAAAATCATTTGTGAAACATTAAACTTAATAATGAACCAAATTTTAAAAAGACAATAGAATAGAGTTAGTTATTGTTAATCACGATCCTCGAAGTTAAAATTACTAAATGGTAGATAAAATCAATCTTTAAATGGTTTTTTTTCTCCATCAGCCATAAACTAAACATCCTGAGAACTTAGGAAAGATTTTAGATTTTTTTAAAAAGGTTTGAAGCTAGGAGTATTTTTTTGAGACGGAACAAATTTACTCCGCATGCCCCACGATAGTTAGTTTGCAACTAATGAACTGAAATCCGTAAATTTATCCATACTCATTTAGTAAAATCCTTGTTTTGTCTACAATCATTTTATAATGTAATCAATCCCTTTTAAAATAAAATAGTTTATACATTGATAAATTTCAAATAAATCAGCATATTGTCAGTATTAGATTAATAAAAAAAAATTGTCTTAAATTATTTAATTAACCGATTAAGCGACTTTTTTCAGGATGTATCTATTAAGTTTATTCTCATGACAAATTTTTCCAGAAAAACTATATATATATACTCTCATT
>KZ809184.1:22975-35307 GCA_000696205.2 Oncopeltus fasciatus | reverse complement strand
ATTATAATATGTATCTCTTTGTTTTTTAAAGACTATAAGCCACACTTCTTAGTTTTCTCAATGAAATTTATTATGGATCATTTAAAAGGAAAACGTAGGTCGGGGGAGAGCGAAATCACATAAATTAGTGCGAGACATTACTTCATTGCCAGGAGCAAGTAAAAATAAAAGTAAATTTTTTTTTGTGGCTGCGGGCATACTATTTCATTTAGAGAAAATAGACACAAAATAATAAATTTCTTTAAGAGATTCTTTATATGAGTGGGGGATTACATGACATGGAAAGTTTAAATACATTCAATTTCATTACATTAATTAACTACGATGCTGTAAATTCGCTTAGTTAACGCAGTTCTAGCTTGAAATACATCTTACCTTCTAGGACTTTAATTTATTAATTAAAAACTAAATTAAAGTCCTAGAAGGTAAGATTTATTTCAAGCTGGAACTGCGTTTACTGCCTTTTGTATAGATTAAAATGATCCTAATTTTAAAAATTATAATTGTATTTGACCCAATGAAATTTTTACTAAATATTAAATATTTGACACAATTATTTATTAATAATTAGAAAACATTTTCATCTATACAAAAGGCTTAAGAATAATTTTTATACCAATAAGGTGAATATCCTTTGTTGTTCCGGCGTTGTTTACGAGTACACTTGCAAATCCAAATTTCTCCTTTACCCAGTTGAAGACTCTCTTGACCTGTTCTTCATTTGTGACGTCACAAACCTGAGTGAAGCATCGTCCGGGATACTTGGAGTTAATGTCAGCCTCTAAAACCTCAATAAAATACAATATATTTATATTTTAATAAATTTTAAATATATATCATGTCCATATTATAGCTTGTAAATGCACGAAATTTCATAATTTTGACAATTAATAACACTGGGAAAGAATGTGAAACTCAATTTTTGGTGATGTGGATATTTTAGCTAAAAAAAATTATATTCCATTATAAATGTTTTCGTTTTATGCTCTTTTTCATAGGAATAGGTGTATGTTAATTCTACAAAAATTTGTGGATTGTAACTATTATTTTCAAGATATAAATGAATATAAAATATTCATTTATATTTTGAAAACAGACATTTGTTCTCTTTTCAACCACTTAGGGTTATGGTCATGGGTTGGGGATAATTTCAAATTACCTCCCTATTTTAAACAGCCGTATGTTTATCTGTAACTAAATGTACATATGTAGATATGTTTATTTATTTCTAACTGTGGCTTGAACCCTCTCCTCCTGCGACCAATGCCATGAACTTAGAACTTCGGCTAAGTTCGATTCATCAGAAATGTTCTTCTAGCATTTCATAGCAGAATTTTGCTAGATCCTTTGTTTAAAATACCTAGAACTTTCATTTTTTCTTATCCACTTTTTATTTACAAATACATTTGCCTCCGGAAAATCAAGCTAATATTGTTACGTTACGTGACATTTTAAATTGTTAATGATGTTCAGCGATCCCTTATAGGATAAGCTAAAAATTATTTGATCTTGTATCTATATATAAAATTTCAGGATACTTACATCTAGGAGTTCCTTCCTCCTGGCGATTGCAACCACCTTCATCCCCTTTTCAGCCAATTTTCGTGTCACCCCTTGTCCAACCCCCTCGCTGGCTCCAGTAACAACAGCAACTCGATCTTGCCAACGCTCCATTCTTGATGGCCGACGAAGAACGACTGGGCGTTAGTCATGACTCTTGGCTTTTATGGTATTCTACTATCAACACTCTATTAACATCAATTTTACCGATACCACTATCATACAAATCCTTGCGGAAGAAGGCCGTAATGGCCTCGCCGTTCATCGCCCTAATATCTCATCATAATCCAAATCTCAAAAAGACGTATTTTTAGTATTATAATAGTTCCAACATTTCAGAATATTTTTTTTTCAAAATTTATCTTAATTTTTTTTTTTTTTTTGCAAAATTTACATGTAAATATTCCTAAATTATAGTGGTTGATACCGTTCCAGAGGCCCTATTTTTTTTCTTGATCTTCCTCCTCCTTTCCGTTTAGGGAGTTATCACGTAGCGTCAATTTTCAATCATGTTCGTGATATATTTATGGGCATACAGGAATTGATTGATGCCTATATCTTATCAGAAGCGTGTTTTATTCTGACATAACAATATATGTCTCAAATATTTCTTCATTGCAATTTAAACGGAAGTCTGCCTACATATTTTTTTTTCATTAAAAGATCTAAGCATAAAACAATATATTTCAATAGAAAAACAATAAAACGAAGATAAAATATATGGTATAACTATCGATGTAGAAAAATACTCCCCCTACATTACTAGGATTACTCCCAATACTCCAGGATTACAAATAAGAGACATTCTTTGTAAATATAGTTGACTTAAAATAGAAATTTTAATCTTGCCTATTTCTATCAGTGCAGATTATCACAATCAAAAGTTAGAACCATTTAAATATAGGAAAATAGATAAAATAAGAAAAAAATNAATATATTTATATTTTAATAAATTTTAAATATATATCATGTCCATATTATAGCTTGTAAATGCACGAAATTTCATAATTTTGACAATTAATAACACTGGGAAAGAATGTGAAACTCAATTTTTGGTGATGTGGATATTTTAGCTAAAAAAAATTATATTCCATTATAAATGTTTTCGTTTTATGCTCTTTTTCATAGGAATAGGTGTATGTTAATTCTACAAAAATTTGTGGATTGTAACTATTATTTTCAAGATATAAATGAATATAAAATATTCATTTATATTTTGAAAACAGACATTTGTTCTCTTTTCAACCACTTAGGGTTATGGTCATGGGTTGGGGATAATTTCAAATTACCTCCCTATTTTAAAGAGCCGTATGTTTATATGTAACTAAATGTACATATGTAGATATGTTTATTTATTTCTAACTGTGGCTTGAACCCTCTCCTCCTGCGACCAATGCCATGAACTTAGAACTTCGGCTAAGTTCGATTCATCAGAAATGTTCTTCTAGCATTTCATAGCAGAATTTTGCTAGATCCTTTGTTTAAAATACCTAGAACTTTCATTTTTTCTTATCCACTTTTTATTTACAAATACATTTGCCTCCGGAAAATCAAGCTAATATTGTTACGTTACGTGACATTTTAAATTGTTAATGATGTTCAGCGATCCCTTATAGGATAAGCTAAAAATTATTTGATCTTGTATCTATATATAAAATTTCAGGATACTTACATCTAGGAGTTCCTTCCTCCTGGCGATTGCAACCACCTTCATCCCCTTTTCAGCCAATTTTCGTGTCACCCCTTGTCCAACCCCCTCGCTGGCTCCAGTAACAACAGCAACTCGATCTTGCCAACGCTCCATTCTTGATGGCCGACGAAGAACGACTGGGCGTTAGTCATGACTCTTGGCTTTTATGGTATTCTACTATCAACACTCTATTAACATCAATTTTACCGATACCACTATCATACAAATCCTTGCGGAAGAAGGCCGTAATGGCCTCGCCGTTCATCGCCCTAATATCTCATCATAATCCAAATCTCAAAAAGACGTATTTTTAGTATTATAATAGTTCCAACATTTCAGAATATTTTTTTTTCAAAATTTATCTTAATTTTTTTTTTTTTTTTGCAAAATTTACATGTAAATATTCCTAAATTATAGTGGTTGATACCGTTCCAGAGGCCCTATTTTTTTTCTTGATCTTCCTCCTCCTTTCCGTTTAGGGAGTTATCACGTAGCGTCAATTTTCAATCATGTTCGTGATATATTTATGGGCATACAGGAATTGATTGATGCCTATATCTTATCAGAAGCGTGTTTTATTCTGACATAACAATATATGTCTCAAATATTTCTTCATTGCAATTTAAACGGAAGTCTGCCTACATATTTTTTTTTCATTAAAAGATCTAAGCATAAAACAATATATTTCAATAGAAAAACAATAAAACGAAGATAAAATATATGGTATAACTATCGATGTAGAAAAATACTCCCCCTACATTACTAGGATTACTCCCAATACTCCAGGATTACAAATAAGAGACATTCTTTGTAAATATAGTTGACTTAAAATAGAAATTTTAATCTTGCCTATTTCTATCAGTGCAGATTATCACAATCAAAAGTTAGAACCATTTAAATATAGGAAAATAGATAAAATAAGAAAAAAATTAAATTAATAATTGTTGTTACTCATTTAAATAACGTATAAAACTCCTATCTTACCCTCTTACATTCCACCGTCCTATAAACCTACCTTATAGTCTCCTACAAGCCTTTCTTATTTATTACTCTTTTACAAAGATCTTTGAGAAAATACTTTTCAAAAGGTTAATCTCCATTCTGTATACATTCCAAATAATACTTCCTGAAAATTTGTTCGGCTTCCGAGCCCAACACTCCACGGTCCAACAGGTGTTTCGTGTTGTAGATCGCAAATCTTCCTCTCTCTAGATCAAGCAGTAACAGTACTGTTCAACACAGGTTGATGACCTTCTCAATGTGTTGCAAGTACAGTGGAATAATGTTGAAACTTAAGTCCTTCCTCCCGAGTACTCTTTACCTCACTCTACACTTCTACTTAAAAAACTTACGGTAAGACAAGGATTAGATTACTCCGAGTATTACCAAGTGGAAGCGGGAGTTCTACAAGGTAGTGTGCTCGGGCCCATCCTTTACAGAAGCTTTTCCCAAACATAAATGACTAAATTTATAACAGGTTCATTTAAAAATTCGGTAGTCGTTTCTACATAATTTTATGTAAATCGGGAGCTATTCTTATTCAAAATTAACAAAATCTGGAGCCTATTTGACTAAGCATCATGTAAATCAGGTATCGTCCTATTAAATATCAAGTATTTCTGGTATTGTTCTTTCTAAGTAAATCTAAAGCTTTTCTTTTGAAATTAAAAATAAGGAAATAAAAAGCTGTTTTCCATTATTAAACAAATCTGGAGCTATTTTTACACCAATTTAAATATATCTGGAGATGTACTCATTCATTATAAAGTGAATTTGGAATCATTCTTACTATAGGAAAAATAATAAACTCTAAGATGATTTTAGTTGGGGTTCGGTCAAGATAGATCCAAAAAACACAAATTTATAACATGTATTTTTTAATAAAGGATTATCTGCCAACGTTTCGGCTTACTTTGTAAGCCATCTTCAGGGCTGTAGAAATACAATGTCATGAGAATACAATAATAATTGAAGTTAGTATAATAGAGAATTACAATAATATAATGTGATATCAAGAGTAAGAATGTAGAAAGCTATGTAAGAAAATTTAAAGTTAATGAAAAACAATTTTAAAAAAAACCAATTTGAAATTTCAGCCCTCTCTTGTAACAGGCCGCTTTCCATTTACACCTTCCGCCTTGTACCTGCTACCCCCACTCCTTTTACGCTTTGTGAAAAAGTAAAATTTATATNAAAAAATTTATAAATAAATTAAATAAAAACATTTTCTTGCTGATTCCACTGAAGTAGTTTCGACTCATCATCACACAAATCTTGTGATTTTCTTAACAAACATGAATTAAATCTGGAGTCATTTTCACTCACCACCGGATATCACACAGATATGCAAAAATTATGGCGATAACATGGCTATAATATCTTTAGCGTTCGTAATAACCGATATAATTATTAATAATAATATACGATCTTCATTGGCTCTTTATAAAATAGAAATAAATCAAGTATTTTATTCAGATTCTTTCCATAGACCATTGTCTGGATGTATATATGTGAGATGTAAAGGGAAGAAGATGGAATTATTTCTTTGAAACTGAAAAATTTTAATCTATTCATATATATATACATATACACATAAAACAAAGTTATGTATTTTGAATGAAGTCATCTGTGTAATGTATAAAATAAAGTTTACTTCCCCCGTATTCCAAGAAAAATAAGATGAAGTTCAAAGAGGGAACAAGCTGTGAGAGACATATGTAATTGGAAATATTCCCTACACATTTTATAAGTTACTATTTACAAAACACCCCAACTAATCTCAATATGTAAGCAGATTTAGCTAATATCAAAAGAATGTAGCTATTGAGGTGTTCTCATCACAGATGAAATATATACCTTAGCTACTCCTTAGTTTAGCTACACCTTAGCTAACCTTAGTTTAGCTTAGCTACACTTTAGCTAACCTTAGCTTAGCTTAGCTACACCTTAGCATAGCTTAGCTACACTTTAGCTGCTCCTTACCTTAGCTTAGCTACTCCTTAGCTACCTTAGCTTAGATTAGCTATTCCTTATCTACCTCAGCTTAGCTTAGCTTAGCTACTCCTTAGCTTAGCTTCTCCTACACCTTAGCTTAGCTACTCCTACACCTTAGCTTAGCTAACCTTAGCTTAGCTACCTTAGCTACTCCTTACCTACTCCTTAGCTTAACTACCTTAGCTACTCCTTAGCTTAGCTAACCTTTGCTTAGCTACTCCTTTGCTTAGCAACCTTAGCTACACCTTAGCTTAGCTTAGCTACCTTAGTTTAGCTACTCCTTAGCTTAGCTTAGCTTAACTACTCATTAGCTTAGCTACCTTAGCTACACCTTAGCTACCTTAGCTACACCTTAGCTTCTCCTTAGCTACCTTAGCTTAGCTACTCCTTAGCTACCTTAGCTAAATTTGTCTTCTCCCACTCTCACTCCCTCAGCCCCACCATCTCTCTCTCGCTCTCCGTCCCTCCCTCCTGCTCTCTTTCCCGCTTCCTCCCCCTTCCTTTCCCCTCCAGCCATCTCGGTTAAGTTTTCTTGGAGTTTGGACAACGAACATTGCACTATTACAATGTTATTCAAGCTAATCACTCCCCCACGTGTTGTAATAATATTACTGTAATACGACCGAGATTAAATAAATATTACAAACAGCAAACTAACTTAAAATGTTCTGAAAGTAAAAGAACAACTAAGAGTTAAAACTATGTTCCATGGAATAAATAAAAATTAATACAGATATAAAATTAACTGCACATAAAGAATATTGCTATATTAAAATATACAAATACAAAATTAGCCACTATTAAATATAATATTGAAATTTTCTTTCAAAAATTCGTATCTGTTTCTATAATTGTTACTTGTTAATTACACATTGAGCTATATTTGCATTTAAATCTTATTTTGAATTTAAATAGCATTTTTGGATATTGCCATTCAGTTTTCTTTCAAGTTACGCTCTCCAAATGTATTCCCTATAAATACTTCATTTCATTCTTCTTGAGTGAATAGGCTCAATAATTATATCAGACACCTGCAAAATAATAAAATAAAATTAAATCGTGAGTACAGTTCTTTAAAATATTGTCAAAGTTTTATATTACCTTACTTTAAAAATATATTTTGTATATAAATATATTAAAGAAATACACTCATTTGATAATTTAAAGACAATTTTTTTCATGTAAAATATTTCTGTAAATAATCTAAAGGGTTATTATAATTTCTACCACCAATGAATATAGAACTCTCATACCTTATATTCTCCGTCTTCCTTGGTTTCTGTACATCTCCCGTTGGCGAGCGCTTTCGGAACCTGTCCATCTTCTGGCCGAATACAAACGTTCACTGTCACGGTCCGTATTCAACTGTGTTTTTCTGTGTGTTAGTTGTGTCAGGTAGCTGTAGGGGTCACTTTTGTCGGTGGTCAGGTATGTTGCATGTGCGAGTTGAGGGTCATCGTCCATTATTCCAGGTATAAGTTGAGGTAGGGATTAGTTGTAATCCCCTTTGTTGAGGTGTCCTAAGTGTTNATATTTATATACGATCTCACATTATGAATTAAAAAACTAAACATATATGCCAACTTCAAACAGAAATTAAGTCCTATAAATAAAAAATATGCCTAAACACTTACAATAGAACAAATCATCAAAATATTCAACAAAATACACTTTCATGGCATTTTTTCTCAACCATTAATACCTATAACATCTATAGTCACCTAGGATTTTGGATGTTCTAAGTTGGATTTTGGTAAACAGACCCATACATTGTTTGACTAAAGTTTAGTTTATACTCGTTAAGTATAGCAGTTGAATATGTCACACAAGACTCCAACAATCACTGTGCATACAACACCAAAAAAACTAGAATTATAATGAAAATAATGCCATTACTCAAATAACCTGCCACAAATTTATATTTCAATAATCTTTTGTCCATAATATAGCTATTTAAAATATGAAATATAATTGTAAAGTAGTGAAGAAAATATCCCACAAAGAAAAACACTATTTTTGAATATGTTTTTCAATTAAATTTTATTTCAAGCTTTTTGTAATAACTATATAAGAGTGATTCAGAATTTTTTTTTTTTTGAAATCGGTACTTTTCCGACAATGTGGGAAAAGACAAAAAACAGGAAGTATAGGAAAACTCAAAAATGTATCCCAAAACAACTCAAGATAAATTTAGTAAATCATTTTTTAGAAATATTCTTACAAAATTTGTCTGCATGGGTATAGCATTGAAAATGAAAATGCTTCGATTGTTTCAATAATTGCAGTAATTATATTTGACTACTTTACTAGATAGAATTAATGATCAATCGAAAATTATATTACTAATTATTCAATTAATATTATAAAAATTAATTGAGAATACTTCCTACATACATATCATCCAGAAAGGATATCCATAATTAATTACAAGCAATAGATGGATATCTGTTCATGGCACATCTAATGTAGATATCAAAGGAATATCTTATGAGGATTATCAATGAGATATTTTATACGGATATAAACACTGGAAATCAGAAATATTCATGGAATTTATGGATTTGATTGGACACTTTATTGTATTTTATGAATCCATCGGGTATCGCATACTGCCTGATTAGTCGCCATTATAAAAAAAAATATCATTAACAAATTGTAAAAATCTACAAAAAAAACAAACTATTTGGAACTTATAAATGCTAATGAGATTTTATGCTTTAACAGAATATTATGGAATATTCTATACTAGAATAGAAAACTATAGTACAATGTTCCTTTATAATTCAATAATTGAATGTACTTTGGGTTATTTATTATCGAGCAAACAGGTTTTTTTTCTATACCTTCATGAAGCACTTACTAGAAGATGCACCGAAGACATAGATTTTTCGCTTTTGCTCAAATTCTAATTCAAAGGAGTTACGATATTCATCCTCCGTTCATAAAGGAATGGACAAGGCCAAATTGATTTGGTCAGAGAATGCGGATGGTAGACATTGGTTCATACGATTGGAGAAAAGGTAGCCCCTAAGGTGTTTGCATCTTCTAAGGGTTGGAATATGGTAAACAGAACAAAATGAAGCCTAGGGCACAAAATGCTTAGGGCAAGATAGATCGACGGAGAGGAGCAGCAGAAGATTGTTGGGAATAACATTTATGATACATGGCTAGATTTGGTTTATATCTGATCTAAGAATATATTTAACATATATAGTCTTCAGAAATGATATATGTTCCAATAATGGAAATTTATAATTATTTGCCTATTTAATGAATAAACTGACTCCGACTCTGACGGACTAATATGACTCTTACTTGCTTGATTAAGTCATTTCTGAAAATGACTTAATCAAGAAAGAAGTTGACACTTATTGTCCTACAATACTGATCAAGTAAACTGTCATACCATCCTAATCCACTAAAACAGACCATGTCTTCCAACTCCAACCCCTACAACCCTCCACGTCGACTCAAACAAAGATGGCCCCTTAACCTCCTGGGGGACATAATCTGTAAATAATTTGGAAGTGGTGTCATTGGTCACCTTCTCTCCTTATGAGATTTATATTGAATTTCATTTTTTTTCTAATTCATTGTGGTGATCAAATTACAAAATGTTTTAATGCAACAGAATGTAATAAATAAATAAAATTAAAAAAAAAAAAAATTTGCCTATACTTACAGTAATCCTCACTTTTGACTTAGCCATGTCCATTTCATTGTGTAGGGACCTCGTTAAAATAGTTAGAGCATGCTTCGACGCTGTGTACACAGAATATCCAGCACCCCTTAAGTCTTCGTGTCCCAATATACTGTGCAACAAAATTACATGTTAGATGTGATTATAGATAAAGAGAGCTTATTTTATGCTTAATTCATGTACCTAAGACCCATTTGCGTTACGGATATTAAGAGTGTCGAGGAAGGGGAGTTGATAGTCAGACTCGAGTTCAATGTTGAATTTTAGGCGGGGGTTACAGGTATAGAATGCAGTACAATTTGGCGGATTTTTTCTGTATTGAGTAATAGAAGGTATTAAGAAACAGGTCATAAACATATTTTCTGAGAAACAAGATGTCCGTAAGAAAAAAGGAAGGATGGGGTCTAGGAAATTTCAAATAACACCTTCAATGCACTAGTAATTAGTTTAGTTTCATTAATTGCATACCTGAGGAATTCGCTTTCTTTTCGCAGCTCTTTTTTTTTTCTTTTTGTAATAATATTTAGCATTTTCTTTAAATAATCTTAAAGCTAGTACCATTTGCAATAACAGTAAAAGATTAGTACTATTTTAGCTGTCAATGATATCATAAAAAAGCTTTTATTGTGTAAGAAATTTCAATAATTATTAAATTCAAATTTTTAATTTCGTAAAAATATGTCCCTGTATATACCTCGTCATCCATCTACTTTATGCCCATATATATTAACATTTATGTGACATGAATTTGTTGTGCAGAATAAGGCGAATTCTCCATTAACAACATACTTTATTACTTTAATATACGTAAAAATTGCAAAGGAAATTATTGTGAATAAATGATTAAATACATTTATTTCAACCGACCTGTTCATATTAAACAGATGAGCATCAATGTCAGCCTCCTTAACTGTTTCCAACCAATACTTGGTACAACTCAATAAACTAACAATATTTAAATCTAATATTGTCTTCGCATCTTCCAAGTTCAAATCTAATACAAAAAAAAATAAGAAATTAATAATTAGAAAGACAAGTAAATTTTACATGATCAATACATTATGCAGGAATATGACGTGGTTGGTGAATAATTTATATTTAAAATCCCAAGAGATTAGTTATCTCTTACCATTTAAAGAATCTATATTGTAGGATTGCACAAAAAGTATATCCTTAGAGTATTTCACGAATTTTTACTGCTCGTGTACAATTTTTGATCTGACAAGGATTCTCAGAAAGTCTTCTTCAATTTCTAAAATAAAGTTAGTGTATTGTTAATCACGATCCTCGAAGTTGAAATTACTAAACGGTAGATAAAATCAATCTTTAAAAGTTTTTTTTCTCCATCAGCCATAAACTATACATCCTGAGAACTTATGGAAGATTTTAGAAGATTTTTTAAAAAAGGTTTGAAGCTTGGAGTATTTTTTTGTGACGGAACAAATTTACTGCGCATGTCCCACGATAGTTAGTTTGCAACTGATGAACTAAAATCCGTAAATTTATCCATACTAATTTAGTAAAATCCTTGTGTTGCCTACAATCATTTTAATAATGTAACCAATCCCTTTTAAGCAATGAGGGGATTATATTTAAAATAGCTAGCTGATTAATAAAATTCGTACAAATTGGTTTTGAGATTAATTAAAAATGTATGTAAAATGGAAGGCGTAAACATGTATTATTTATGAAAAGTCTACTCTAAGGAATTAACCTTTTTTTTTTTTTTCTTAATTTACTTCATTTTGAGACTATATACTGACATAGTAATTAATAATTCCAAATATATCAATGTATGTTTAACCAATGAGATGTGGAAAGTATAGCTCTAGGTAATAGGTATGAAAAAAACCACATGTATTTAATATTATATTATGTATCTGTTTGTTTTTCAATGATCCCCAAATTCTACCAAACTACTTAGTTTTCTCAATGAAATTTGTTATGCAACATTTAAAGGGAAAACGCATAAAATAAATTATTATTTATTATACATTGTCAGCAGAAAGTAAAAAAGAAAGAAAAGTTTTTTTGTGGCAGCAGACATACTGTTTAGTTTAGAAAAATTAAATTTAACACATAATTATTTATTGATTTAAAAAGTAGTTTATATGATTAGGGGCATTACATTATGTACAATGTAGAATACATTAACTTATACTCTTTAACTATGATCCTGAGAAATTCGCTTAGTTAACGTAGATACAACGTAACATACTTTTCGTCTTTTACTTATTTATATATGAAAAATAAATAAGACAAATTTCTATTGCAGGTTATATTGAATTCTCTAGCAAGATTTTTAAATAAATAAAAAAATCATAAATCTTAATATGATTCATAAATTTAAATAATTTCGAACTAACTCAGTTTATATATAAATATATA
>KZ809183.1:52576-75577 GCA_000696205.2 Oncopeltus fasciatus | reverse complement strand
AAAAAAAAATATTTTTTTAAAATTAAAAACATTATTTAATACGGACCGTGACAGTGAACGTATGTATTCGGCCAGAAGATGGATAATGTCCGAAAGCGCTCGCCAACGGGAGATGGTTTACAGAAACCAATGAAGACGGAGAGTATAAGGTATGAGAGAAAAACATTATTATTAATTACTTTCTACATGTTTTGTATCTAGTAATTTTCTGGTTATTATTCATAGTATAAATTAAATTTAAAAAAATGATAATTAAATAAATAATAAAAAATATAAATAATAAAAAATACATAAAACATTTATTAAAAGAATATGTTTTCATTATATTAAACGTTCCTTTCTCGCTGTACACAAACAAATATATCTGAAGTGCCATCAATCTTCCTGATTCCAGCTATCTCCTTCTTCGATAATATATCCATTATTGTTTTTCCTTTCCAATAGCAGTTATAACTAATGGAAGAAGATAAAATTCCCTGATAAAGATGAGTGTTAGTCACACGTTCACCAACATTTTGCATTGAGTCTCATCGATATGGATAGGAATATTCCACAATTTATCTCATTGATAAGTGACTTTCTATGGGTCAGTTTAGTTCTAACTGTTATGATTTAACAATGCTCTTGTAATTTTTTTGTTATTTTTTATATTACTTATGTAGATAACTATACTTAAAAAAAAGAAAATAAACTGTCAGTCAATGTCTAAATTATGAATTTCATTTAAATATCTGTATAATTTAGAAACATTACAGAAAATACCTGTCTTTTCTCTCTCTTTTTTTGTTTTTGATCATTTCAGAATGAATTGAATTTGACTTATAATTCTCTCATGAGATTTCTTTTGAACACACACAAGCACACACATATTCAACTGATTGATGGCGAAGGAAGCATTAGTGGGTAGACTAAACGAGTCAGAATATTTTTGAAAATGGTTAATAATCTCAAATCTTTTTTTTCTTTCTTGATTTATGAAGATATTTTAGTATGTAATAAATAAATAAAATTTTCATGATTTACTTATAAATCATTAAATGCAATTACATATAAAAAAGTGTATGATTCCTCTTTCATGCACAGAGAATTATGCAATTATTATGGACAAACCCTCCAGTCCTCTCCTTGGCATCCCACGTTCATCCCGACAACCCTCCCCGACGCCTCAAGAGGAGGTGGCCAAGAGACCTACTACTCCAGTCAGTTTAGTTTAATACCTAGGGAGTGAATGCACTGGCATTTTTCTCTCCCTCTCAATCCCTCATTGACTCCCTGCCTAGTCTCCTTCTTATCCTAGGATAAGGAGAAGATGGTTGCCCGATAGTCTATCGCGGGTTAGCCTGGGCTCCTCTCTGAGGACGGGTTACGTCCCGGGATAGACGAGCAAGGACTCTTATCATGTACCCTATCAAAAAATTAAGTGTAAAAATGTGCAGATAATTTTTTTTTTAATAAAGAGTTAATTCAGAAATTATTATGGACGTAAAATGGTTTTCCGCTTAAAATCTCAGTTCAGGCTCTCAATGATTATGCACTTAATAAAGATCAACACATTAAAAATGCATTCCTTCTATTTATAAAAATACATAAGGTATTTATGACCCTGGTGGTTGGGATGCCATAAAAACGGGAAAAAAAACAAAAAAAAAACAGATGTTTTATTCAACAAATAACCACTTATCCGTTAGTCACAAAGTGTATTTTTTCAAGAAAACTTTTAGTCTTCAATGATTCTTTAGCTTCTTGACGAAAATCATAAAACGATTCGAAATGTATTTGAATTTTTACGATCCATGAAATCTTAGCTGGAAAAGGTCATTTCTGTATTAAATACACTGCATTTAGTGACCTGGGAAAAATTTGTTTTTTGACCTCACAACAAAAGAGGTTTTTTTTTAAATTTATTGTAGTGTGAAAAATATATTTTATATAATCATAAACATCTATTATTTATAACATTAGTGTAAAAGAAGAATTTAATTATAGAACTAGTTATGAAATCATATTTTCAAAATAACAGGTTGATAAAATGAATGGTTAACAAATTAAATTGGAGGAATTGCCTTATACAGTGTTTTTGATCAGAGACTTGCTTATACAATACTTTAAGTAGAACGCCATTTTCCAAATAAAGTCAAAGACTTGAGGGGGAGTTTTAGTAATCTTTTAAGCTGAAAAAGGATCTTACTCCCATAAAGAGAAAGATTTAGTCCTTCACTACAGTGTAACCTAACCTGAGAAAAAATTTAGCGTAAAAGTTATTTTTGACCACTAAAATTTATCCTAGACTGGCTGGAAAAGCAGAGCAGGGAATGCGCTTATCATTGTAGTTACATTCCTAAATTTCTTCCTTTATAAGCATTCTCTGTAAAAAATATTATAGAACACATTCATTTAAGGAATAACAATAACAAATATAGTGAACGTCAAATTTTGGTCTTCCTTTAACAACTCTTCGTCCTTTAGACAAATTTGAGCAGAGATAAATAATCATATATAAATATCAGACATATATCGGGCACTTCTATTGACAGCTCACGGCTACATCGAAGGAGCCCAAGATATTCTAGTGTTAAATATTCTCAGTAACGTTTTATACAACAATTATCGACTAGTGTTTCAGTGATGATCATATACCAAGGATCAATTGTTCCTAATTGTTTCTTATTCATGTAGAACAGTGTCTAAAATACTACAAAAAATACAAGTTAATGCTTTATTGTATGATGTAAAACTGAATGGAATTGATGTAAATTTCATGCATTGTATGCATTGCTTCATTTATCATTTGATAAGAAAGGACATTAATATTTTCTCTTATAATATGTTATGCTTTATTTCTTTCTTTGCTCTTCTTCGAGTAGATACGAAAAATTGATAGAACATATCTTCTAATGCATCATTTGCCAAATTCAAGAGACCGTTTTATTATTGCCCTTGACAAAATATTGAGATGTAGCATAAAAATCATGACTAAAGAATTTCTATTTGAATGAAATGCTCTGTTTTTTTATCTCAGCTTTATAATTAAGCAACCATCTTTTTTTTTTTTGTATTTTATGTGACCCATTATCTTATTAAGGAGGGACTATCTTAAAGTGCATAAAAGTTGTATGCATTCATCATAATAGCGGTCTCTTTTTCTTGCTAAAAAGTCTTTAAAAAATCAGCCAAGAGCAGGAATCGAATCAGTTGTTTTTGGAAGATTAAGCCAGAAAATTTTAGTTTAATAACCCTGAGCCCCTCAAAAAGCTGCACTTAAAGACTCCGCTAAGACCAAATCCTTTCAGGTTTTCTAAGCCTTTGGGTTCGGTTCCAGAACGACCATAATAGAATTTTAGAAGTCCTCTCAGTACTATGGGCCTTTGTAGCTATCTAAACCTGTGGCGTTTCAAGATACTCGTCCATACTCCCTGATTTTGACCCAAAGTGGCGTAGTATGGGGACAAAGAAAAATAATCCTTGAAGGCTACAATAGATTTTTCAAGCGTTTCAGCCTGCAGCAAACGTTTTTCCAGAAAACGATATAGCAAGTTTCTATATAATTTCTTATTTTTATGTTCTTTATTCTTAAAAGTTTTCAGTCCAGAGGTGCTTCGTAACAAGCGGACCACTTCTTTTGCCAATGTTTACGATCAACACATAACACTCGTGGCATTCCCATTCGTTTTTACCAGCTGTAGGGCTTATGAATCGAAATTACAGCATTAAAACGACCAGCTGAGATTTTCTCATTATTTTCATTAACTTTAACTTCTTACCAGAATTCCTATGCTATTCAAGTTGGTACCATGCGGTAAAATGTAAAATAATGAATTATATGAAACTAGTTGAAATATGTAAATAAGATCTTCAATAAAAATATATAAAATATAATTATAAGTACCTGAGTGTGTATGGAATTATTTTTCACATAAATTATTACATTATAGTTAAGCATCTCGAATAATAATAATCAATAAATATTAATTATATTCTTTAAATGCACTATATAATTTGCAATAAAATACCATTAATTTTGAGAAAAAAAATAACATTTTTCATGAATATGAAATTTGTAATGAATTAAATTTGAATTAGAGAAATTCACTTTTAATTAACATTTACTTACTATTCATTTACTTATAGATTAGGATATTTAACTGTTGGCATTCTTTTTCTTATTACTTCATATAGTAGATAACCTTGTCATGTCTTGTAAAAGGCTCTTCTTAATGTGTGATTATTCTCAATAGGCTGACCCTTGCACCCTTGCAACGTAAATAAATATATATATGTGTGTGAAGCAAACTCTATGGGCCTAAGCATCCTCGAATTCAATTTTTAAACTTATTTTTTTAAATCGTTTGGATAGTTTGTGTTATTGGCTGAAATTGGTCAAGCTGTAAAGGCGGGAGCGAATTATAGGTAGACCAAAATTTATAGTCTTAATATCTTAGTTATTAAACTTAAATAAAAAAAAAACACTTACGAAAAACATATTTAGAAATGTAATTTTGAGTGTAGGATGGGCCCTCTTATTTTTGGGATATAAAATCCAAATTCTACCTCATACTCTTACGATGACAGCGACAATAACTTTTCCTCTCTCTCTCTCTCTCTCTCTCTCTCTCTCTCTCTCTTGTAAGTCCACACAGCTGATGCCTGAATAGAACCCTCGTCCTTGGACTTACGACTGTTAGGGGAGAACTTGTGGAGGGTGCAATTAGGCCTCCCTCTAAATATGTACTTTGCAATAGATACTTAATGAAGTTATTCCGAGCGCTAGCTGTTAGTCTTAGGGCTGTTAGTGTGGACAGTTCGTTGGATATCGATCAGGTTACCTCGACAGGTCACCGCAGGTTATCCCCAGGAAACCTGGAGGTAATCAGTCATCTTCCCACCGTTAGAATGTTTGGTGGGGAAATTTCGGTGCGTGCATACAACTATTCCGACTAGAACAATACGCCAGGAAATGGAATTCCTTTCATTTACTTATTCAGCCCATACATCAAGTCCTTCTGAGGGTGAGTATAAACCTTTAGTTGAATTATATTACATAATTAGTGCCAATAAGTAGTCCTACTTAATACACCGGAGAAAATTCGAAAAAAAAGGGAAAATGTACCGTCCCTTCTATAATCCGACTACTGGGAGAGGCATGTGACATCGTTTTGACATGTAATAGTTAACTGAAAAGTTATTTTTCGATAACCTAAATATCGCTTCTGGTATTGACCAAAAGTAATATCTAATGAAACATGAGGGGATCAATGCTTACTTCCTTTAATTCTTATTAGTGTGCAAAACCATTTTAATGTACTAAATTCTAGTTAGGTTTCAACAATTTTGTTCCTTACAATAATAAATTTAAATTTTGGGCTTCAGGGAAAAATATCACTTTTCATTGCATAACTTGCATAAAAAAATGATTAAATCTTCTACTTATTTTCAAGCAAAAATAAGCAAATAACAAAATTTCTTCTAAAATAAAAACTACATAAAAAATAAATTTTTTCAACCCAAATCGGTAAACCTCTATTCTAGTTAATCTGATTTATAACTTACATTAATCTTATTAATCTTTGTTGTAGAAATTATGAATTTAATAAACCGTACCAAATCGTTCAAGTACTCATCGTAAGTGTTAATCTTATCACAAATAAAATAGGACGTTGAGTTCCATTAGTCTAGACTATCACGTTAGGCAGTGTTTAAATTCCATAAGACCATTTGATAACAGATATCATAAAATTTATGACAAAGTTACTCAGTGAAAAAGATATAAGCTTTATATCTATAACTATATAAACAAAAGAATAATGAAAAGAGTAACAGTTTAAATAAAATGAATTGTTGATTTTTAAGAGGCATATATGACCCTCTGTCGCCTGGATCCTAATTTCATACTTGAAAGGATTTTCACACTTCTGTTCTAATATAATATTCGATCGGATTATGACTATAACCAATTTTGGTGATAGTATATTCGGCAAATGAATTTAGCATTACATAATTGTTATTATATGCGATATATGCTAATTTCCATGCCATTTGTTTTTTGCTCTGGCTCTGAGAGTAATGAGAGTTCTATAGTAGATCTTGATTTAACTAGATCGAAATATTTCAAATTTTTAATTATTATTAAACTTTTATTTCTTTATTACATTCTGTTAAATAAAAAAAATTTGTAATTTGATTACAATGAAGTAAAAATGACATTAAATGCCAATCACATGAGGAGAGAAGGTGACCAGTGACACTACTCTCAAATTATTTACAGACTAGGTCCCCAGGTGGTCACTGGGCCATCTCCGTTTAAGTTGACGGGGAGGGTTGGAGTTGGAAGACATGGTCTGTGCTAGTGGACTAGGATGGTATGGCAGTTTATTGTGAAAAAGGGTGAGGCGGGAGAAATGAGGTCTTGACCAAAAGGGATATTAAGATCGTAGTGAAGGAATAAGTTTGATACGTAATAGGGTGCATTTGCAATTATTCTCAGAGTTTTGGATTAAATGGACTGGATTCCTTGGATGTTGGAAGGCTTGGCGGCACCCCAGACTTCTACTCCGTAAGTCCAGATTGGTTGTAATAAGGTTTTGTAGAGCGTCAGTTTGTTCTCTATCGTAAAAAGTGAGTTCTTATTCATGAGTCTGTACAGAAGTCCATATCGCCCATTGAGTTATTGTCTTTAAATTTGAGTATCTTCTTCCCATTTAATTCGTGAGTCAAGAATCATATCTTCAGGTCGGAATATCCGGCGTCCTCGTTCTGTAAATTGAAGAGAAGGGGCTGAAACTAGTTTGCATATTTCCATTTGACTAAAGGAACTTTTTTTTGACAAGTCAACCGCTGGTGTCATTATTGCCTGAATTCGGGTGAGAAATGCAAATTTGTAAGTTGCTTGGGAGCGAAGGGGAGAACAGAGGTCAGAAAGAAACCCAAACGGCGCCGGCAACACCAGGACATTATTGTCGACGTATATGTAAATGTAGATGAGAGGCTTGACCGTGGAGTGCGCATGTGCCTGTTTATATGTATATGCATCAAATAATTCTGAAATTTCTCACAAAACCTAATATTATACATATCATTTATTTCAAATTTCACCCAAATTTAAGTTAATAATATGACCCCTTCTACCTATTCCTGAAGTAACTAGACCTACTTACTCATTTTGTATAGATAGACAGGAATATGTTAAGATAAATAATTATTAATAAGATGATTAAGAAGATACGATATTTAAGAAGATAAGTGTAACTTAACTTAATAAGGAAAATTGATATAAAAACAAGTTATTAGATATGTCAAGTAGGCACAAGTATACAAGTATTTGATTTTAATATAATAGCAAGTAATTAGAAAATCAAATAGACAAACACATTTAAAAATTTGATTTTTACTTAAGTATTTCAAATGTGAAAAAGGAAACGGATGAACTATAATAAATGTTTACATTTAATAAATTCCAGAAGATTGGAGCCATGCAAGAGACAGTGTTCTGCCACTAGTTCACTTTTTATAACCTCAATCTTATCTCAATATTGATATCATTGGCAATGGGATGATAACTGCTGGAGAATTTCAAATAAAATGAATTAATTAATTAAATATCGATAAAGAATTACCCTACACTTATTAAACGATAAGATAAATGCCATTACAAGTGAGTAATGACCTTCGTAATCTAAGAAAATTTCACATATTTCTTTAATAATAGACGTAAGTTAGAGTAAATTGGAGTAAGCAAGTATGTAAGTAAGTAAAGGAAATTTTTCTTAAGAGACTGGGGTGACAGTGCCAAATAACAACAAAGATATTACATTATAAAATAATATGTATTTATAATTTGTAAGTTTATTAATTATTTTATTTATAAGTTTATGTTCACCTCTCCCTCCACCGATTTCAACCAAAACTAAATTCTTTCAAGGGTTTCTAATGACCTCTTATAGAAAAACAATGTAGGAAACGTGATTTTACTCAGTAGAACAGATTGGTTCTAAACTAATTCATAAACCAAAAATGTTTTTGTATTCATCACAGTTAAACGTTTTTGCAACGTTGGCAAAGGCCATCTTCATGGCTGAGTAACAAAAAATTCATACGAACAAAATATAAAAACAAGTCAATAAGTTGTAATAAAAAAAGACGAATGAATTAAAAGTGTATATAGTCAACAATATAAATATATGAATATATAATGTTTCATATATAAGAATTTAATAATTCATATATTTACATCGTAGATTACACTCACTTTAGTTCCTTCTTTTTGTAATAAAGTGTAGACTACATTTTGTTCGTATGCATTTTTTGTTACTCGGCTCTGAAGATGGCCTAATTATTTGGTTGAAACGTTGATAATAATAAAAACTTATTTTTCGCTTAAAAATTGGTTTTATTTCTTCAAATTTCTTACCCAGTCCTTCCTCATAAAGTTCGACGGTCAACCAATTCCCTATATAAATGTTTTCGAAACTCTTGCAGTAACAATGATAAGACTTTTTTGTCAAAGTTGTCTCCATGTAAACCCTATCTCTTCAACAATTATTTTAAACTATTCACGTCTTATACTTCGGTTGCAAAAATAGTTTGAAATACAGAAATTTTTCTTTTATTTTAAACGCTAGAGCAGGGAGAGTTAAAATGTACATATATTGTTTCGGGTAAGTGTAAAATTTTAAAAGGAGGACCAAATTTTCACTTCCCTAATGTAGGATGGCTTAAGATTTTATGCATTTTTCAAGTCGCATCCTGGGATCAATGTTAATACACAGAATATTAATGAGAGGGAATAGAATAAAAAAAATCTATCTGTCCCAGCCAGGAATCGAACCTGGATCTCCTGCTATCCGGGCCGGTGTGTTAAGCCATTACACCACAAAGACTAGCTAGATATCTCATTAAATTCCCTTTACACTAGCGAGAGCCTAACCTACGAGAAAGACGAGAACTTCGTCTTAAACTCGAAGGAGCTGACATTGTCAAACTATTTGTCGACTCTCGTCATTTATTTTATTTAATTTTAATTTATAAATATTTTATTTGGTTGTGGTTTTTTATCCCACGTAAAATTTAAACAAATAATGAGAGATTTTAATTGTTTAAAATTTACGTGGGATACAAAACCACAACCTAATAAAATATTTGTTAATACACAGATTTCTCTTATGGGAACACAGCTGATTACTTACAGCTAAAGTGCTTATTCTGTCACTAACTTAACACTTAACACTTGTAAAAGTCATTGATAACTCAATCATTTGAATCCTAAACTTTTTTACTCAGGTTGCAATTTGGCTGAAGAATCATACTGCTAGAATTTACTTCCCGGTTGCCAAATTAAGAAGAATAGCACAGTGGTAAGATTTATGAATTTGAATCGGACTATGTGTATACTTTTTCATCTTTACTTCTTCTATTGTTTCATTTAAATATTTATTTAATTTATTTATTTTGCCTTATTTGTTCTGTAATTACTAATTTTATTTTTAAGTGTTTGGTGATGTTATATTCGTCGTTGTTATCTCTTATATTTGCATTGGTAATGGAAAATAAATTATTACGTCAATTCTAAATGATAAATGAAATAAAAGGACAACATACTTCTAATGCCAATATAGAGAGTAGTGTATTTTAATATGTTCTTCTTTAAAGGAGGCATAATAACTAAAGCAACTAGAAAAATGTTCAATTTATCGCATAATGGTTTATTTAGTAAACATTAAACACATCTAGTTTATTAATCACTTTATTGATAATATAATTCATTATAAAAATAGTAGAAACTGCAACAAAAATGTTAAAGGGATCAGATTTGTTTTTGGCAAAAATGGTGTCAAAATTTAACTAACTTTAAATATTTCAACGAAAATCATCTTTTAAACTTTCAAAACCGTCATAATGTATTAACTAACTAAATAATATAGGAAAAATAACCATGAAATAAATGAAAGTTAAGTAAACATACTGAATCCACACAACACATTTTGTAACAGAAAGTCATCATTGAGTTTATCCACTTCATAAAGTTCTATGTTCGACCCTCTCATGCAATAGATATATATCACATATGTGTATAAAATTTAGACACCTAATTCGCCACCAACGAATGCATGCGTGATTGTCCCTGCCATGGTACTCTATGGTGTGATTTCGGTTTGCTCATTTCCAATACATGTATTATAAATGAAACAGCGATCACCTCGTTATCGAACTCGGTCCAGGCCATAAGTCGAGATATGTGCAGCCTATCTTTGTGAAGTAGGCCTCTTGTAGCCTATCTGAAGTAGTACACACACTGTACGACTGAGGAAGGGAGGGGCTGGGCCGGCGACCTTGCTAGGCGCTCCCCCCACCACCAATGCCAGTTGTAGCCTGGCACACTGTCAACTGGACTCCCTGCTGTCCTCTTCTGGCGGTGAGTTTCGTAGACATTCCTCCCTTATGTTAATACTCTCTCGTTCTACTGAAATAAATTTACTGCTAATCATCCCCCTTGGACCTAAATCTGCTTCTTTCAGCACATTGTAGTTAATACCATGAGAATTCCTATTATTATTATTATTATTATTATAATTATGCAAGTTTTTTTGTATTATTATGTTATGGAAAGTTTTTTTCTTTTAAATGTATTTATAAATGTTTAATCTTTTACTATAATAGATGACCTTAACTCCATTGAATCATGTCATTTCTAATTGTTCACGTTCATTTTTAAAAAGCATTGAAATTGAAAAAAAAATTGGGCTTCTTGTGGAAAATCTTTGACAAACTTTGGAGGATTAAATGCTACCAATCCCACATTGGATAAACTGAAAATATGGATTAACAGAATTTTTAAATTGTAATTAGTGGACCTTTGTATTGTTGATAACCAAATCAAACACCTAATACCTTACATTTAACTGCAGAAAATTCCTGAGGAATATTATAATGTTTGATTTTGTGTTAAAATTATTTTCTTTCGACTTATTCTCCTATTTTAACAGTCTAAAAAAGCTTTGTGAGCTATAAATAAATATTTAAAATGTGACCCATTAAATGTACAATGACACTTCTCTTTAGGAGTACAATTTGTTGTACACCAATCAATGACACCCCTTTGGGTGAGTACAATTTGTTGGTAGTGTCTCACTTTATTGAATGATTGATTGTAAGTTATAAAATGATTTGTTGATTGACTTAAATATTTTATAATAAATTATTTGAAGTGAGTGGAGAGTAATAAAGATATAATTATGCTTCCTTTTAAAAGATAAACAACAGAAAAGTAAGTATGACTAAGTTGTAGAGAGTCTACCATATAGTAATTCTCAAACTTTCCAGTTGAAAATGTTGAATAATTTTGGAAATTGAAATTATCAAAATAAAATAAATGCTTAGTGCACTAATGTGTAAACTGAAAAACACAGGAGCATATTTGTGTCTTAAATTTAAGTTGGCCTTAAAAAATTCTATTGAGTCATAATGGCCACTCATTTTTGTTATCGCAAAGGCAAACTACAACAAAACTTCAATTATAAATTAATACATCTATAGGATTAACAGCGAAGATAGATTGTTGTGAGGCAGAAGAAATATTAATGAAATATTAATAGAAGATAATGAAATATTATTATTATCTTTGAGCTGATATTTTTTTAATCTCAAGTTAAAGGTAGGCATTTAAAAGCAAAATAAAAGATTAAAAAAGCCCGTCACGCAAAAACTGCGTTCTCTAAGAAAATTTCTTGGATTTTATAAGGATGAATAACAGTAAATTAAGCAAGATATTTATAAATGTAGCTAAAGTGTTTGAGTACTATCCCCACTCTTCCTTCCAGGCCAGTATAAAACACGTTTTTTTTCTCTGTCTTACTACCCTCTTTTTATTTACTCTCATTTATTTCTACCATAACGAAACAAGGGAAACCTGTTTAGTTTGTGTACAAATGTATACATGTCATTGTAGTATACCATGTGTGGACACCACTCTCTAATGTACTATTGGTTGCATACGATTATTAACCCAGGAAACACGAGGCCTTCATGATATGTTTTGTCCGTGAGGATTACAGTGACTAGGTTCTAAGTATAAGGATTAGGCTAGCGGGTTAAGAGGATATGCGGTCGACATTAAAAAAGTTAGAGGATGTAAAGTCGTGGTCGAGTTTGACATTAGTTTTTGAAGAGTCTTATTACAAGTTATTGAATTTTTCGCATAATTTCGAATATTTATTTCAATAATATTCCACTAGTCTTATTCTGCTCAAAGAAAAAATATTTCATAAAACAATTTTTTTCTATTAGTATTTTTAAAATAGTATTATATTA
The DNA here is from genome assembly GCA_000696205.2 of Oncopeltus fasciatus. Classification (NCBI taxonomy): domain Eukaryota; kingdom Metazoa; phylum Arthropoda; class Insecta; order Hemiptera; family Lygaeidae; genus Oncopeltus; species Oncopeltus fasciatus. Next base: position 63,277 of record KZ809183.1, on the reverse strand, counting down.
ATGCTTTTCAATTCAACAGTCAATGTAAAAAACAGAAACAAAAATTAATGTTTCAAGTTATTTTCTGGCTCCAAATAACTATATTTTTTGTTAATCCTATAAACGTATTTTTTATACCTGACATAGCGTAGTAAATCTTCTTGATAACTAAAATGAGTGGACACTACCGTTCATAAGACATTTCTTCGGCCAACTTAAATTTTTAGCTAAAGTATGCTCCCATGTTTTTCACTTTAGGTATTAGTTCACTAAGCATTTATTTTTATTTTGAGTATTTGTTATTCAAAAAAGTTAAATTTCCAAATTAATGCACAATTTTCTACTGGACGCTTCGAGAAATACTACAGTACCTCTACACCTCCCTCAAATTCCGAAATGTTTTTTAAATTTTACTTTTCGTATCCCCCTTGACCGAACCTCATAAAAAAAAATCTACTAACTTATCAATAAATTTAAAATTTTATTATTCTATGAAAGTGCAATCCAATATGCACTTCATAGTACCCACATATTGTGAAAATATAATAACACTATTCTTATAATACGAAATTCGTAAAGAATGAACATTTCAATTAATGATACATATGCACATGAAAGTATAATAATAAAATAAACAGTATATACCTATTTACGGATTCTTCTCCCGGGCCAAAAGTTTTGTTTTGTCCATCTTTCGCTTAACTTTTTCATTTTTGGACGCCGTGATAACGTTCGTGAACATAATGTACCATATCTAATTATATTTATTCATATTAAATATTAATAAAATATAAAATTAAATTATATTATAAATAAACTTAAATTTAACTGGAGAATCTAAATTCTAAATTGTACCATATATAATAAACATAGTATAAAAAAAACTTAACAGAAATATGTTTGAATAGTTATTTATATAATTGCAAGCCTGTTTTCTGTATGTCATCTCTTTTTTTATGTCACATATTTGTCCATTTTTATAAACTTAAAGATTTTAAACAATTAAATGCTAGGGAATAAAATAAAAAATCTAACTTTTCCAGCCTGGGCTCGAATCTGGATATCCTGCTATCCGGGCAAGCGCGTTATCCACTTAATCCACCGGGAGAGCTAGGTAACATTAAATTCCCAGCACTAAGAGTCTAACCTTACTAATGTAACCTAAGGATAGACTCTCGACATTAGTGCTGGGAATTTAATTTAAGTAATCTAGCTCTCCCGGTCGTGCAATGATCAGCATACCGGCCCGGAAAGCCGGTGATCCAGGTTCGAGTCTTGGCTGGTACAGTTAGATTTTTTTTTTATTCCCTAGCATTAATTCGTTTAAAATATACGAGGTATGATATACCACAATTTAGAAATAAAAAAAATGTGTTAAAGATTTTAATTTTAAAAACGATAATTTTAGAGATCCTATTCCATCCTGAGAACTCTTATCTAACTCTTCCTAGCTAATAGCTTGAGATATGATAAGAGAAAAGGGCTGGGGGTTTTTTCCAAACACTTCTTAATTCGTATCTCTTTTTTGTGTGATCCGTCTATTTCCTAAATATAAAAAAATAAAAAATAAATAAATTTAGTGCAAGCTAGTATTATTCATAAGAAAATATATTAACCATATAAAACTCCTTTTCGCATAGCTGATTTAAATTTTTAACGAATTTATCAGCAGACGATAGATATTACGAAGCTTTTTTTATTTTACTTTTAACTTTTGCTAATATTTTATATGCTAATATTGAATACCTATGAAATTAGTAAATTTTAAAAATTAAATCGATGCAAATGAAGTATTTAATGTAGAAAAATTCATAAATTTTTTACCTGACACAAAAAAAAAGAAGAAAGTGTTTATTCTAAATTATAAACCGCTAGTGGGCGGACATGAAAATCATGCAATGAAGCAATCGTTCGGGTTGAACGCCCATTCATTTAAGTCAATTGGTTTTCAAGGAGGCCAAATGAAACAAACCGAATGTTGTTCATAGGCACAAACACACACCAATCCATGCTCTCAAAAATTTTAAGTGTGTTTTATCCTAAATTCAGATTCTATTATGATTTCTATTCTTATTACACTCATAGCATATAGTTAGTCAAAGAAGAACTCAACTGATTGTGATCCAGATCTAAGACATGTAAACCCACACTGAGATAGCTCAATGAAAAGAGTTCAGCGATTGTTAGCAATAGTAATCACTCATCCGCATTAAAGTATCATTTATATTTTAGCTTTATGTAAATATTAAACTTAATAAATAAATATTGATAAGTAAACATGTACATTATTGCTCGTTTATTTTGTCTATAATGGCACACAGCCAGTAAGAATTTGGTACCAGTTGTTGGGTAAGTTTTCATTGTGCCTATTAGGGCAACTCACTTTTACCAAAATACCATTTAAAATATTAAATAAAGAGACTTAAAAGAAGTATATTAAAAAAAAAAGAATTAAATTAAAGTAAATTGCACAGTATTAACAAATTATTTGACACATGAGATCAAAAATACTCTTTTTGATAAAATATATAATAAATTATCTAATTTTGTTGAAACTAAGTTGCTAAAAAATTCTACTGTTTTGTGAAATAAGTTTACACTGCTATAGAATAAGTTGTCAGAAAAATCTTATATTTTAGAAAATAAGTCATTTGAAATTTTCACTTCCCTAGAAATGTGCAGTTAGTGATTAGTTTATTAAGTTTTAACAATAGTTCAAGCATTCATTGTTTATTAACTATAGCGCGCTAACAGAACACCCGTTTTAGTGAATTACTAGTGAATTTTAAAAAATGTTTTCCAAATTTTCTCCAATTTTACAAGTATTCTTAATTGCAGCAGGCATAATATTTAGTTAAAAAAATTAGGCTAACAGGAGTGAACAGCCTAATTTTATTGATGCATAAAAAATATTTATTCCCACTTAAGCAATCCTTTATTCCAGAATTAAAGTAATAACTAAAATTGTTATAATTACGAATTAATATTTTTAAAATACCAATATAAGTGTTAATTTGAGAAATTAATTCTGCGAAAGATGTAGTTTTATCATTTGGATTATTAAAAAAAAAAGGTAATCGTTTTATTATTAGATAATGCAAAGTTTATAAATGGGGCTGAAATGTGACTTAGTCATTTACATGACTCAAAAAACTAATGAATAAAATTTTATATTTTTTCCAATAATCCCCATGAAACGCTGACTCATCAATTATAACAAAGAGCAAACCTGTAAAAGTAAGTTTAACACCAAAATGAATGCCAGGTGATCAAGTCTGACATCCAGATGACTATGTATGAGTGTGTGTGTATTTGTTTGTGTCACGTTTGTGCTTGTGTGTGTAATTTATTCTGCAAGAGACTGTGTTAATGGTTATGTTAGTTTTAAAAAGAATTTATATGGTTTGGACAGGTGGTCGTACATAGGCGCTTTTATAGTTTGGCTTGAAGATTAATTTTGTGTGGTCTATTCATATTAAAATAGGTATAATTGTATTTAATAAAAGAAAGAGACGAATTATGTTGAACATGTAGTCCGTCTAAATATCTTTGTTTTACGCTTGCTTGTGCGTGTATTTATTTAAACACACATACACACGCACGCGCGCGCGCGCACACACACACACACACACACACACACACACACACACACACACACACACACACACACACACACACACACCACACACACACACGCACACACACCACACACACCACACACACACACTGACACACACACACACACACACACCCTAATATTTTGGTTCAAAAATCTAAATCACCTATTCAAGGTTATTCTGCTGCCATATTGTCTTGTTTTGGTTGGGTAATATTAGGTCCAACTAGTGCCTCCTCTTACAATATTAGCAATGAGATATTGCTCACCACTCAATCTTTAGCAGATGTGATGAAACGATTTTGGGAGATTGAAGATGTTGGTGCTGTTATACCNTTATATATTTATTTATTTATTTATTTATTTGGTCATAACTTGGAATGGGAAAAGGACAAAAGCACCATATTTTATTTAGATCCGTCAGTCTACTGGCGACACATAAACTTTAACTTAGTGTGATTAACCACAATTGAAATCCACTCCATTATTATCGTCTTGTATCATAATAAAGATATAAAATCAAACGTCTTTAATTATTACATATTCTTTAAACCTCCATCCCACCTAAATATCGAATTAAATTTCTAAATTTAAAAGAACCCGGAACTCGCTAAACTGTCAATGTTATATACTTGGATATTTTATTTAATATATATTTTCATGCTAATTTTGAAGAAGAAGAAAAAAAAAACAACCTGTGTAAATAGAGATTAAGGAGTTCTGCCATTGGGCAGCTTCTCCATCAAGTGAAGTACACGCTAAGTTCTTATTTTTCTGTATTTTTATTTATTTATTTTTTTTACGTGACTCAGGCGTTACTTCTCCTCTACCTGTTACAAAATATTAGCGTATTACTTTTAAAACTACGTTTACTTTACAAAGGCCGAAAAGTAGCAAGGATGCCCTTCACANAAGTTGGAAAAAAAAAAAAAATTTGAAGAATATAAATAGTATTAAATTGTATTTCAAACAAATTGCGATATATATGCTTATTTTGTAATGATAAATATTACGAAGATGTAACAATTTTATTCCATTTTGAATTATGATCTTCTTCTAACCACCCCCCCCCCCCTCCGCTACCAATTTCTGTTAATAATGAAGTTGTCCAATTATATAGAAAAATAAGCTTAAATACCAAATTAGGAGACTATTTTACAAACTACGAATAATAAAGCGATAGAAACCTGTCTGTAGACAATTAACTGAGTATTTATACACTAAAAGGACAAAATTATTTGCTTAATTAGGTATCAATGAAATATAATATAAAGTAGGATGGATGAATGGATTGGGAGAATAGAGAATTGGGGTTCGGTCACAATGTGAACTTGAGAAAATTGCCTTCAATATATGTTTTATTATTCGCTCTCATTTTGGCTTTCTTTATTAGCCATCTTCAGGACTAAATAAATAAATTATATGACGCGGGTGAGGTAACGGTATTAAGCAGATTTCGATATTCTGCCTTCCAAACCCCTCTATCCCTCATGATAGGCTTGAATTGTTGGCCTGGAGGTATGGCGGATTTCTGGGCAAGAAGATGGCTCAAAAATAAAAATTATATTTTAAATGAAAGGAATATTTAAGAATTTTACGTTTTGAATTAAATTGTTTGTTTTTTTCTCTACAACAAACAAAACTTGACCGATTCATATTCTTAAATCGTAGATCTGAACGTTCGACAAATTGTTCATCTGAACATTAAAAGCTTATTAATGCAATTTTCTATAATGATGAAAAAATGAAATCTTACTTTTATAATGTATAAAAAGTAGACTTTTAGAACATGTTAACAATCATTAACTTTCATTTATGGTCGTATTTGTTGACACTAATTGGAAGGGGCACAAGGCTACGGGCATTTGACCCCCACATGACGACTTTTGCTTACTACTTCTTCTAATAGAGAATTCTTGATTTCAGCTGATCACATCTACAATAGAATGGACTTGGCAGCCGAGGAGTGGGTCAAGTTCGCTCTGGTCGAGGCAGAGAGGAAAAAATGCATCTCCAAGGTGTTGTCCATCGAGTCCGAGAAGGCTGTCCCGAGAGGTGAGAACTACTCCAGTGAAATGTTCCGGCTGAAGGTGAAGGTGTTCAACGGCTTTAGGGAAATCGAAGAGAGAGCCCTTGTCTGCAAGTCTCTACCTAAGAACACGTACAGGCGATGGTGTATGAAGATTACTGGCTTCTTTACGAAAGAAGCTAAGGTATTTCCAAAAATTCTTCCATAATCATAATTTTACCTTTAAATAGTCTTTATTTGTTTTCGTTTTGTGGGAAAACAATATAAAATCAAAAGATCAAGTTGTCTTATCCACAATATATTCATATAAATTAATCTTAAGCTACAGGACTTAGATCATTACAAGATCATTGCTTATTATTACAGGGCGTAATAATCTAAGGGTTGATCGCCCCTAAACCCGATCCTACCTACTCAAGCAATAGTTATACTGAAGGGCGTAATAATCTAAGGGTTGATCGCCCCTAAACCCGATCCTACCTACCTACCTTAGATCATTACTCCATTTAACAATAAATAAGTAATACTTTTTTCCGGTAAAATAAATTTAATTTTTATTCAATCACGTAAACTAAGTATATTATTAGCATTATTATAGAGAATGCTCTTTAAAATAGACAAATATTTTCCATAAATTTTTACTGCGAAAAAAAACAAAGTCGCCACGCGGGAGCTACGTAAGCGAATTACTCAGTTTTACTGTCGATGAATATTCGTAATTAAACATTCTATGCCCTTCATTGTTCCAAACTCATAGAATGTATCTTGAATCCCTAAAGAAATCTGCGTAGATTTTTATTGCACCTAACTTTTTATTACCCTTACTGCGACGAAAGGACTGTTTGTTCTGTGTTCGCACAAGTTCGTCCTATTTCGCTTCATAATGAACTGGGCTTTTTTTTTTTTTTTTTTTTTTTTTTTTTTATTCAAAGGCTTCTTCTTACGAATTAAAAACGAAAGGATTCTTACGATTTAAAAAAGAAACTGACGCTCTACAAGACCTTACTACGACCAATCTGGACGTACGGTTTAGAAATCTGGGGTGCCACCAAGCCTTCTAACATCCAAAGAATCCAGTCCTTTCAATACAAAACCCTATGCTCCCTATTACGTATCCAATTCCTCCCTTCACCACGATTTTAATATATTTTTTGTTCATTACCTCATTTCTTCCCGCTTCAGCCTTTTCCACAGTAAACTGCAATACCATCCTGATCCACAATCTCCAACTCCTACAACCCTCCCAGGAAACTTAAACTAAGATGGCCAATTTTTAGGTTTAGGAATCGATTAAGAGAGAGAAACGATCTCTCCTATAATTTAGCCTAACTTCACTAACCTAATTTTATAATGATCTTCTAGTATAGTTAGCAGAAAGGTCTTAAGTGCTTCATGAGAGAAAATAAATTTTTCCCGACAGTTTATTAATCATACTTCTTCATTGAATGAAAAAGAAAATGCATGTGGCAAAAGTTAATGTATTAACTAAATATAACAATACCCATGAATTAGTGCGCTGGCATAGGCATGGTATTCATTCTTGACTGTTAATTTAGAAAGGTCCTGTGTGTTTGAGTTTAATATCTTAATGGTAAATAATAATTCTACAATTGGCATGGCTTCATGATGTAAAGGTACGAACTTCCCGCGAGAGTGATGCGTACAACGGAAGTGATCCGTGCTACCGGGGCAAGTTTGTTCGGGCACAGTTGTGAAGAGACCACTTCTAGAGAACAACGCCTTAGCCCTCGCAGCGAACGCGGAAGTCTCCAACAAGCACGACACTTTTCACACACCCAGGAATCGAGAAAAAGACGGGGTATTGGATCAACCGCCAACGGGAGCTCAGAGACCGCAAGTACTTTCTATTTACATCTGTATTTTAGCTAATATTGAGCCGGCACGGTAACCTCGGGATAACCTCCCTAGCTTCGAGATAGTTGCCATAGAGGTACCAAGGTTACTAGGCCCAGCGAGCTACATCGCAGCGAGGTCTTGCGGTCAGCGGTCTACCAGGTGACGTCACAGATACCCCACTGATACAAGTTCCTACGCCTTGCACGACCTCACCATCCATTCGCCGCCTGCATGGGCTATATTTTAATTGTAAGCAACATATACTATTCGTTTTAATAAATATATCATTTTTTTACAAGAACATGCTTACATTAATTGGGGACCTTCTGATAACCGCCTATACACTATATCCCAACAATGACTACTTCTAGATAGCCCCTCTCCCCATGAACTTAATTGACTATATAGGGTGTTGAAAATAATACCAAAAGTAATTGAGAGACAAAATTAATCGGTTTAAGCACTTGTGTTCGGACCTGATATTTTCAGTCCCTTTTTTGCAGCTAAAAATTTTCGGCTAGTGCGCTATTTTATTGACATTACAATTTAGAAAATATGTTTTTTTTTAACTTTTAAAATTTTTCTTTAAAAGTAAAGGTTAGTTTTATAGAACTACGAAATTTAAAAACAAGAGAAGAAATAACATTTTAGACAGCTGATTATATTATTTGTTTACTTGTAAAGGTGTTAAGATGGCGTTACACGATTATTGTATGGTGTAGAGAAAATGAGAAAAAAAATGATAGTATGATATTGTTATTTTTCATTAAAAACGTACAAGAATTTGTTTTAATATTGAAATTAATATAAAATTTGTACTATTATGATTTTTGGGCAATGGCTTATGATAATATTAAATACTGAATGAAATATAGGTGAATTACAGATGACAAACACAAGCACCAAGCTCATTGATGTAGATAAGAGGAGTAAGTTGGAAACACGCCAATCTATCTGCTTATCTACGTTGGATGATTGAGATTATTACATTGATATGTATGGAAAAGGTGGGAGGACTGAATCAAAAATAAAGCACTGGCTTGCAACTAAAAGAAGATACCATTTGGAGTACCGAAAGCTAAAAGTGGTTTGCCATATCGCTCTTGGACATTCGTTGACATGGATCCAGTAAAAATATTGGAGGCTCGATCCACTGGGTGATGATCACGAGGGCACCCCACAGTTCCATACCAGGACTATATGTTATGGAAGAATTGGAGTTGGAGAAGCCAATCCCTTATCAGTAGATACCCAGTGGCTGTGCTGGACAGAGGCTTCTTAATGATATGCCACAAGACGGAAAATAGGAATGATTAGGTCCTTTTTCTATGTTCAAAAACATTTGCGTAACTCTTTTCATATAATTTATTTTGTCCTTGGTTTTAGGGTCTTCGCTCATAGCTTCATTGGTAACTAAATACTAAATGAAAAGGTCAGTACTCCACAGACCGAAGGAAGACTTAAAGAGGATGACGTGCAAACATTCATTGTTAGCAACAAAAAAGAAACTGGCTTACCACTTTACATGAAATAACGTCTATACGTAACAGTGTGTACACAACTCTGGTGGAACACTAACTTCTAATCATTAAAATCAGAAAACCATAAAATAATTGCTAATATTGAATATTATATTTTCCTCTTTGTGATTCTAAATATCTCTTACCTCCAAAAACTTATTTTCACTATTTTAAAGTACTTTAAACTCCCATGTCACACAAGTCTACTTGCCTGATCCCTGTCATCGGACAATAATTGTTATTACCTTACCTCGTCTCATTTATTCGACTTAAAGAAAATTATTTCTGACCTCCTGAGCTCCTTCTCGCTACTCTGTGCCTTCTTTTATTGTTTCATCATAACAGTTTTTTTTTGTTTGAAAGAACCTAACAATGGATGGTTATAAAATAAAGTGGCATGTAATTATAATAATTTAGACAATAGCATGCCAACAAACAATACTTACTGGACAATTAAAAATTACAAAATAATTCACTAGCGATAAATATTTATCATATTGATAAAAATTTAAAAAGTTCATTTGTATACACATCTGTTCTTCTTTCCATTTTTCTCTATCTCAAAGGAATCAGTTGCATGAAAGAGGTGAAATACCAATGTAGCCAGAAAAAATCTTACTACCTCAGCCGGGAATCGAACCTGAAGCTAAAGCTTATCGAGCTTCCTCAGCAGTATTGAGGTAGCATGCCCACCCTGAAAGTGGGGGACCCGGGTTCGATTCCCGGCTGAGGTAGTAAGATTTTTTTTTGGTTACATGTACAATTCAGGTAGTCAATGAAGAGCTGAATTACTTCATCACATTCATCATCATGATTAAAGGCAACTGTTTTTTTTTTTAGTTCCGAGTCTCTTTCAGAATCATTGATCCCTTTTTTAGGAGCAGACATCTTAACCATTAATTCCGTGAGTTCTACCGCAATTGACTTGAATCAGGCCATGAACCATTTTTTTTTTTTTGCTGGGTTAGCCCCCCTTGCAACCACTAAGGGTCATTGGAGGGAGGGGTTATCTACAGGGAGGGGCTATCTACAGGTTGCCACCCCATTCTAAACACCCATGGCTCAGGACAAGCTTCTATATTATAAATAAAAGATTGACCTGGGCGGGATATGAACCCGCAGCGTCAGGATTGCGATTTTCTCTGAACAGTAATCCTCGATCTCTTTAAGCAAACAGGTAAAAAAACTGGATCAGAAGACCTTGATGAATGATCCTGAAGTGCTTAGAAATTATTTATTGATTTATTTATGTATTTATAATTTAATTTCATGTAATAAAAGTAATTTGTGAATTTATTAACTTTATCATTTTATGCACATCTTTTTAAAACATGATACTGTATGATTCTCATATACTCTTGGGGAATTGCTGTTACGCGACTTACGGTTTGGCAATTATGTATTTGCAAGATTTCAGTTTAGACAACTATTTTTTATATTGCATTTTGTATTTAAGAATTACTTCTAAATCAATCATTATTGCAATCACTGAAAATGATCATTGAGACGGGACGAGTTTTATTTACCCCACACAGAATCCTGTTTAAAAAAAAAAAGAAATTTATTCTTTATGTTTAATTTAATTATTAATTAATTAATGATTAATTTTATGTAAATACCTGCACATATACGTGTCACATAAAATGAAAGAGACTTTTTCCAATGTTTTATTTTTATTATCTTTGAGATGATATTTTTTT
>KZ809183.1:15685-32544 GCA_000696205.2 Oncopeltus fasciatus | reverse complement strand
ATGTTCACGTAGGCTTCGACGGTCGTCAGAAGTATTTACCGTTTCTTCTTCCGGGTTGGACCGTGTCAAATTGGTGTTATTTGCCGAGCTTTCGCTCATCATGTGATGGCTTCTTCAGGGCTGGAAAGAGAATGAGAGTTGTGATATCACAACTCTCATTCTCTTTCCAGCCCTGAAGAAGCCATCACATGATGAGCGAAAGCTCGGCAAATAACACCAATTTGACACGGTCCAACCCGGAAAAAGAAACGGTAAATACTTCTGACGACCGTCGAAGCCTACGTGAACATCTCTTCTAACTGATCAGTAATAGTAATAAAATAGTTTTCTACTTAGCGACAATTTAATCAAGATATGCGTATTTAAATAAAGTGAGTTTTGCAAACATTTAAAAAAAAAAAATTTGACATTTGAAAAGAGATAACATTGAAATTTTACACCTTGAAGATTACTTAATTAGATAACCAGAAGAAATAGTTGTTATTCACTGTTATTTTCAAGAATGTTTATTTTACAATTGTACTTTTCCTTACGGAGATAAATATTTAAACACAAAATATTTTTTTTAAACTTATCTGACCCTCAAAAGGAAAACGGTAATCATGGCATATTATCTATGTATAGTATTTTGAACCGATTATTTTTTGAACACCTATTGAGAAAATGGTTTCTTCTTTGCTATAAAATTTCTCTCACATAATGTTTTCTTTGTTTAAGTGACTCACTCACTGAACAACTCAGTTGTTCGCCTTACTCACTTTCAGGTACGAAAATCGTCAATATCATGTCAATAGTGCTCAGTTTATTTATTTTCAAAACGTCTTAACTTTGCATGATACAAGCAACATGTTAACAAGTATAGTCTGTGAGATTTTATATACTTATCAACAAATTTATTAAGATACAGCAGTAAGTTTTTGGTATCTGGAGGAATTATTATGAGGGAAATTATTAGAATCGATTTATAAAAAAATGTTTATACTCACACACACACACACACACATATATATATATATTATATTCAGAGCCATTAAACTCAAAGTAATCATGATATATTTATTTTAAAGGAATTTTATTAAACACTTATTTTTCCCCTTACAATTCCCAAAAATGTTTCTACCATAGGATCTCTTTAAAAAACCTTTTTATTTACAAATGAATATAGCTAATAATTTTAACACATTTAGTGTCTTAAACAATTTAAATGAGGACATTATTTGAAATTTTAGGGTGATCCCTTACCCCTCATAACTGCTAACCTTTCTGCTCTTAGTCCATTTCGGATCTAATTCCCTATTTACTATTATTTATGTACGACTTCCATGAAGCATGAAACATCTGATTATAATGAGCTGAACCAGCGTAATGGACTTTTAATATTAAACTAAATGTTGAAATTTAATTGTCTAAGTGTCAGCTTTTTCCTGTCATAGACGAATGGAGTATAATATCTAAAAATTAGTTTAATTTAAAATAACAATTTAACTGACTTAATAATAAATAAATCTTATTATTTTTATTATAGATGTATTCAAAAATCCTAAAGGATATGGAAAAATTATTCAAGACAAAAAATCCAAATTCCGATTTACTTTGGCCAAATTTTTATGGTGTAAAAGGGGATAACGAAGGCTGCTTAATGGAAGACCTGTCTGTAAGTATATCTTGTAGGATAAGTATTACATTTAAGAATAATTGGGAAATTTTATGTTTCCTTAAATTAACAATATATACGACTTTATGATTATTTATTTATTTCATAAGGCAGTTGGCTTTAAAATGGTTGACCGCAGAAAGGAACTTGACTTTGACCACCTCAAGATATGCTTAGTATATCTTGCTAAGTTCCATGCAGCTGGAGCCGTACTTCTGTAAGTGAGACTGCAAATAATTATTGGCTAAACATTTAATTTATGTAGTCTTATCGTTAAAGAAAATAATAAACCCTAAAATAGTAAATACTGACATTCCTCAACTGTCTGAAAAAGGGGTCGGTAGGGAATATATATTGTTATATTGATGATAAAATATGTTGTTACTTGCTAGGGGTCAATTGAATAATTGCAGGTGGAAAGATAAACTGTATATAATTTATTTTTAATAGAGATAATGAAATGGATGACAATAACTAATTAAATGATATTACTAAAAACTACCAACTTAACAAAATAACAATAAATGATAAAAATACTTACAATATAAAACATACAAATTTTCCAATTATAGCAATGAACTTAACAAAAAGACGAAGATTCTGAAATCTTATCATTTAACTATCTTTAAATGAGAGAACCTGAATTGTAATTGATCGCCATCGTTGTTACTAGAACTTCATTGCTAAACTGACTGACTAGCAGTAAAGTTATAATGTGTAGCTCCAGGGAAACGTGATAATTAGGCGTTAGGAGTCTTTTTTTTTTCTTGTTGACAAATACATAATACACTGGGGGACAAAAAAACCGGCGCACCTGGAATTTTACCTGAAAAATGCAGATTAAATAATTATTTTTGTGTGCGGTGTAATAACTGGCACGACAGATCAAATGGGAGTACGATTCCTTATGTTTTGACAACAAATGTCTTAATCCTCTCTAGGATTAATGATATAAACTGAAAGATGGACTTTATCTCTCCTTTCTTTCTTAAAGGAAAAATTCATAATTTTGAATTCAGTTTGTCTCCAGAAACACATTGATTGGCGTTTCTTCTTTCCTTTCTTTCTTAAAGAGAAAATTCATAATTTTAAAACATTAAAAATGGTTTTGACGACAGAGGTTGTTGCGCGAATTATGGCGTTGATCGAAGACGGCCGAAGCCAACGATACGCGGCCAGAGTTCATGGACTGCCTGAAACAACAGTTCGCCGGGCAGTTCAGAGGTTTCGCGAAACTGGTAGCTATGCCAGGAGGCCGGGATCAGGCCGTCCAAGAGCGACACTCCCAGCTGATGATCGCTTCATTGCTCTCCAGGCCCTCAGAAATCGCTTTCAATCAAATGTAAGCGTGCGAACAGTAAGGAGGAGGCTTGCAGAGCTCGATATCCACTCCAGAGTCCCCGCATCCGGCCCTCTGCTCACCGCAGCGCACCGAACAGCTCGCCTCAACTTTTGTCGAGAACATTCCGCCTGGACAGAAGATGATTGGGCCTCTGTTCTCTTTTCTGACGAGTCCAGGTTTAACCTGTACGGTGCAGATGGCCGAGTTCGAGTGTGGAGAAGATTAGGCGAGCGATATGCACAGTGCAACATTAGGGGAAGAGTGCAGTTTGGAGGGGGCTCGGTGATGGTTTGGGGTGGAATTTGTTTAGAGGCTAAGACAGACCTCTATGTGTTCCGAAGGCCAACGCTTAATGCACATACGTATGTGACTGACATTCTGGAGGAATATGTGGTACCGTTTGCCACGTTTATCGGACCCAATTTCCTTTTTATGCATGATAATGCACGGCCACACGTCGCACACGTTGTAAGGGACTACCTGGATGAGGTAGGCGTCCGCACTTTGGAGTGGCCAGCTCGCAGCCCTGACCTCAACCCTATCGAACACCTTTGGGACCAGCTTGGAACGTCCATTCGGCGACAACAGAACCCACCAAGTGACCTCCAAGAGCTAAGGACGGCTCTGGTACGTGAATGGGATCAGATACCTCAAAATCGTGTAGCCAACCTGATTCGTAGTATGCCTAGAAGAACCCGGAATGTTATTCAAGCAAGGGGAGGCAACACTCGGTACTAATGATTCACATTTCTTAATAATAGAGTGTTATTTTTCTTTTAGAGTGTGTTTATTTTTTTCTAAACGTGACCATTTTTCTTTTCTTTTTCAATAAAGATTTTTTTACCCACTCATGTTGTGTTTTTTACCCTTTATTCTTGGTATACAACAAACAGAATATATCACAATAAATAAAGGGGAGCAAATTGTGACCTTTGACCTGTTATAAAAATGTTTATATTCATTTTTTAGGTAAAATTCCGGGTGCGCCGGTTTTTTGTCCCCTAGTTTATATCATTTGAAAATCTATTTTGAGAGACCTAATAAGATTAGACGTTGGAGAAGTTGAGTAGCCTAGTATAAGTACATAAAACTCTATGAACGCTGTCTTGATCGTATCCGATTAAGGATACGACTTGTAAACTAAAGAATAGTTTACGTGGTTAGTTGGCTGCATTAGAAATATTTTCGACAGCATGAATAATACATAAAATAGTGCTGGAGAAATTAGTAAGGGTTTAGGCCAGGACCAGAAAAATAAAATATTCCAAAATTGTTGGGTAATTATTTTACTTGTTTCGATATAAATTGTAACTAATCATCAGGGCAATAGTGATGTCTGGAAAAATCTCTGAAGAAGGTTTATGGGGACATATTAGAGTCAAGAGCTAAAATCACGTTTTTTGGCCACAACTATGAAGTATTTTATTATTTGTTCCTGGTCGAACCCATTTCTTCAGTATAAGACTCAACGGCCAACGTATCATTTGCAACATAGTGATGTTACTTCAGGCTTTAGACGATGTTGAAATTCCACAATAATGATTTCGTAACTTATAATTTATTAAAGAGAGTCAATATAAATTAAATGTAATCAGCAATACTTATTAAAAAAAACGCCTGTGTGTGTGTATTTAAGTCCATATTTATAGTGTAGTTTATTTTGTTTTTTTCAGGGAGAGAGGAATAATAAAAAAGGACATGTTCAAATCAAACAAACCATTTATTATTGAAGAAGACACTTTAGAGAGATTAAGAGAGAGGCTGCTGTTTGTATTACCAAAGCACATTGAAAATTGGTCTTCAGAATGGTGAGTAAAATAGTTTGTGCTTATATTGAAATAAAATTATATTTTATGTCTATCATACCTTTTATTATCCGTCTTCATTGGTTTCTGCACACCATCTTCTGTTGGCGAGCGCTTTTGGACATTGTCCATCTTCTGGCCGAATACATTTGTACACTGTCACTGTCTGTATTGAACTCAATAACCTTTTAGATTATATTTTATGTGCCTATACAGATACATCAATTATTACATTTTTGGTCTGTAATATTTTTAATAAAAAGATCAATTAGTATTATAAAAATGTAACTCTTTAGGATTACTCTAATTTTAAAAGTAATTTTATTTAATTTGCTATTTTTTTTTTAAATGTCTCCAGCAATTTTTCCTAATATTAACGAGAGATATTAGTCTAGGAATTTTAGTTGATTTTTCTTCAAGTATCACATTACGAAAAGTGACTTTAATAATCACAATTTCATTTCGTTATACACTTATATGTACCTCGCTAAAATATCAGTTTATTACAACCAAATATTCCAATAAAAAAAGTATACTTACAGGATAAAAGTTTGTCTTATTTTACTTATTATTTATTATTTGTCTATTGGAATCAGTATTTGATCAGATTGTTCTAACTTCGGAAAGATCAGCGATTACAGACTGAACTAATGTCCTAACAATTGAGGCGATAAAACACAAAAAGATTTTTGTGAAGTTGCCCTATGATTAATGATTAATATTTCGATTAGTGGAGCGATTCATTTTACTAATAAATTTACTTTTACTGGACATTTATTCCTCTTTCAATAGAAATGAACTAAAAAAAGATTTCACTGCTCACACAAAATAAATAGTGCTCACAAATGTTGTGTGTCAATTAAGAATTATTAAAATTAATTATCTGAAACTAAAATAATTAAAAATGTCTTATTATTTTAATTTAATTGTTAAAGGCAAGAATTCACAGACAAGGTGCGCAACATAGAATCATCTTTCTTGCCAAGGCTTTTGAATGTTATTAATGGTAATGAATACTCATTCAAGACATTGAACCATGGAGACTGTTGGTCGAACAACATTCTGTTCAAGTACAACGAACATGGAAGTCCCATTCAAGTCAGGTAAGTTCAAAGTTGTCCACTTTCTACCTACTGCAGCAGATAAGTGTTCCGCACGAAGTCTTAGGAAGATGTCAGCCCCATATTGATGATGTTGGTAGGCTTTCGGCCCCCAGGTTGACAGACCAGTGGACTGATATGCATTAGAATCACTACTGCCCTAGGATCAGCCCATATCCTAGGATTACCCAGGATGCGAAAGTTATGAGGAAACGAAGGGGAATGAGTCGCTCTTCCTGATTCTTGGCCGCTGGCTGATAACCACCTTCCCTTTAAATTTAATTTATTACAATCTGTAATCAGTGTGTATCTACTAAGAAATCAGTTCATTATTGATGGGTTTGAGGGAAGAAGTGTTATGTAAATATTATTAAAAAATTTATGTAGCACATTATGTATGGGCATAAATAATTTTGGACAGACCAGATTATTACCTACTTCAATTTAGGAACGATGATGACATGTAAAAATGTTTCAAATGAAGTGTCGTGGAACCACTGAGAATAGTTCGATCCTCTTAAGATATACCTGTAATTAACTTGTTTTAACAGTGATATAACCTTTCCAGTAATCTTACATAAAGATACTGAAAAAGCCTAGTTCGGATCCTTTGGAAATTCAGGTTCATGTATGAGTAGTTAGTTAACAGCCGATGACATCCATTTTCTACTTTAATGCAGTTTCGGAACATGTTAATGTTGGCCACGAATTCACAATCGTAAATAGACCTAGAGAGATTCGTATATATTTCGTCCAATCCTTAATTTTATTTTATTGTAAAATAGGCATTAACTCAGCATGTCCGAGATTGTGAACAATAGAAAAATCACACAAAACTATTTATTTCATTATTTTAAAAAAGCTTCTAATACTCCAGTAAAAAAAAAAAAAAAATGAAAGGTTAATAGAGAAATGGATTTACCCCAATGTATTAGTTAAATTTTTTATTATTTCCAAATGCATTGAGCAATCTTCTTGATTAAACATTTAGTATAATTGAAATGAACATTAAAAATTCTGTAAATTAAATAACAATATATGTATTCTTAATGTATTTAAAAAGAATAATAATTGATTGAGCCATTGACAGGAAGGGGAAAACTTGGCCCAAGTCGATCAATGTAGTTTTCTCGAAATTATATATCTCTTATCATATTAACCCTTGTGTAAACTTTAAAATGAGCCGAATTTAACGTTAATCTATTATGTAGGTAGTTTTTGCGGACTTTCCGTTGAGAATCAAGCTATCAACGTTGATATTTTGAAGATATTTATATAAAATTTCAAAGTTTTTTCCATTCAAATGTCCAGAGGCTAAAAAAATTGAGAATATTTTTCAACAAAAAAAAAACATTTTAAAGAAACCATCTTCTTTTTTAAGTTAAAATTATAGAAAACATATTATGTATTAAGTATTTTTTTTGCAAATTTTTACGTGAATTCATTTATTGTTGAAATTACAAGTTAGAGGTTTTGGGAAGACCAAAATATTTTAATATTGATACCTAGTTTTTATTTGAAAACATAAAAAAATGCAACAAGAATAATTTTTAAATCAAATTTCCTAAAATTTAAGTTTAATAAAATTTTACGAAAATCATATAAGGTAAATATGTACTATAGTATCTATGATGACTGAGTTCTTCCACTATTCTTCCTTCCTGACAAGTATTGTGAAAAGTTGAGCGAATTTTCCTTATCACTCATCGATCTTTCCGGCCTACAAGATAACGATGTCATTTGCTCACATGAATGTTTTCCTGAAACTTGTGTAATATGCTTAGTTTAGGCAATTCCTGAATGACACATTTATACTTTTGTACTATCATTAAAATGGCTTTAAAACAAGTCAAAGATGTTATACATAGCATCTATTGAATTTTAGTGTATTTTACTAGCATTTCAAATGTTACATTAAACTTCTTTTTTTTTTTCTTTTTTTTTTTTAATTCTTCAGATTTTTGGACTTCCAGTTACCGTACATCAACAGCCCTTGCTTTGATCTGCACTATTTTCTCAGCGCAAATATGAAATTGAAATTGAACGATAGAAGAGGCGAGCTTCTACGACTGTACTACGACTCGCTTGAGAGCTCCCTTGAACAGTTCGGATACGACAGGAAGGCGCCGACATTTGAGGAGCTCCAGCAGGACTTCGACAGAACCAAGTCGTTCGGTTTCTTCGTCACACTCACATTGAAGGCCTTCTTCCTGAACCCGAGTATGCACGAACTCGCGAGGAAACTCAACGTCACTGACGAAAGGGAGAAATTCAATTTGCCCCACTTGTACGACGGAGAATATTACAGCAGTATATTGAAAAATACCTTGAAATCAATAAACGATCAGGGGCTTTTTGTAAAATATTGATCTCCCAGAAATGTTGGAAAATCCGTTTAATGAAAAGGAAAACCTCTTCGTCATGGGTGTATCAGTTTTATCCTGAAATTTATTAAGAAAGCAAATACTACTTAATTTCTCCTGCAATAGGAGAATTAATTTATTCATTGCAAATTTTTGCTCATTATTTTTACTTTTGTTTTTTATTTTTTAAGAGTAGAACCATGGAGACTGTTGGTCGAACAACATTCTGTTCAAGTACAACGAACATGGAAGTCCCATTCAAGTCAAGTAAGTTCAAAGTTGTCCACTTTCTACCTACTGCAGCAGATAAGTGTTCCGCACGAAGTCTTAGGAAGATGTCAGCCCCATATTGATGATGTTGGTAGGCTTTCGGCCCCCAGGTTGACAGACCAGTGGACTGATATGCACTAGAATCACTACTGCCCTAGGATCAGCCCATATCCTAGGATTACCCAGGATGCGAAAGTTATGAGGAAACGAAGGGGAATGAGTCGCTCTTCCTGATTCTTGGCCGCTGGCTGATAACCACCTTACCTTTAAATTTAATTTATTACAATCTATAATCAGTGTGTATCNGTGTGCGTGTGTGTGTGTGTGTGTGTGTGTCAGAATATATATATCGTGTGTAAGATTGTTAAATATTTATGGAATTATTTGACAGTTAAACAAATAATATGTATTTGGATGATTTTAGATAAATTTACATATATTCTGGAATACTAAAAAAACTAAATTGTTCTGTCAGTAAATCACCGGTTGGTTCAAGCCAATGGAAGCTTGTAACTAAAATAAAATTCTTATTATAACTTTTCAAACCTTAAGTAGTACTTAGGAACACTGAATAAATAGTCTGAAAGTGAACTGTCTTCACTTCCAATCCTTGATTGCAGTCATTAGTCGTCGAAATTTGCTTTCATTGTTACTAGAAATGCTTATAGTACGAAGTTTTATAGTGCAGCACTGGCTAAACACTGAAAAAAGAATTTATTGGTTTTAAGTATTTTGACAGAATTAGATGTTTCGATATAAATTCACTGATTATTTATAATTCAAGTTAATGTTCAATATCTTTATAAAATTTTCTTTATAAATAAGCCATTATAACTATTTTTTTTCCTATTTAAAATACCTTTTAAATAAATTAATTTTGACACATATAACAAATAAAATAACTTCTCATTATTATTTTTTGCTTTTTTATTCTTCTGTTATTTCACGGTAAAGATCGACATAAACACTAAAACACACACCCAACTACACATGTAATAGCACATATATATGTATGACGCAAATTCACGTATTATTCATGTGTCTATTTACCAAGGAAACAATATAGTCTAAACAAAGGTTTTTTATCAACTGCTCAAATTAAATAATTTAAAATAACTTTTATAACAGAATTTAATGACTTTAAGTTTTTCATTAAAATAGTAAAAATAATTTAAATTTTTNGGACAGCTATCTACCTAATAATTTAAAACAGAAAAATAAATGTGAAGTTGACCTTAAAAATTTTCTGAATCCAAATTTTTTATTTGAAATATTTAACTCTATTGATTGGTATTAAAAAAGTAAGTGAAATTCAATTAAAGGCTTTGTCTATCAATCAACCGTGTTATCATTATTGTCCATATTCAACGAATTTTTGGCTATTTAATGATTTACAATTTTTTAGTCTAAAAAATTAAATTGTTTCCTTATTTATTGTCTTGGTTATTTCGAAACAAAATGGACATTTTTCACTAATTTGAGTTTTATTGTTTTACCTAAATCATTCTCTCAGAGCACGAAGGTTGCAACTGTAATAAATCGTTGGAAGAGAGACAATCATTGCGAAGAGCAGTAAAAAAAAAAAAAGAAAATACTGCGCCACATATTTATTCAAGATATGAGGGGTAACCTTCAATTTGATGCTCTTACTAACCTACAATGTTTAATGCAAATAGAATGTTTTCTACACTTTTGATATGATTACTTAAAAAATGTTATGTAACCGAGTTTATCTTCTTAAATGAAAATAAGAAGTAATAGACTCCCAAGTACTATTCGAAAGGAAAAATGTTCATAAATTAATATGTCCATTTCTGAACAGTCATAAATTATAGAAAATCATTTACGCAAAAGCTGCGTAATCAAATAAGATTTCCCATGATTCATTAAAGACAGATTTAAATATTAGTAAAAGGGGAAATTTAATTTATTACACTGGGGAACAATTTGAAACTCAATTTCTGATGAATTAGATTTTTTATCAGTTTTTTTTAAATAAAATAATGCATGCTGGTTTCAGAACTGTTTTTAGTTTTCTTTTAAAAAGCAACGTTGGGTTTCTATGTGGGTGGGGCGCATGCTGGTCTAGACCTTCCTGTTTAGTTACGTCTGTTATACTGTGGTGAAACGTTGTGTGTCGGTAAGCAGTATTTAGTATTTCGTGACGGATGTGTACAGAACTACATAGTGTGTTTGAACTGAAACGTTTCCTAATGGCTACCTCTGTTCCTTCTCGTCGAAAGTGCGAAAACAGCCCCGATTCGTTTTGTTATATATGTGGCAGTTTTACCATTCCCAGTCAAAGAACAAACATCAGTACATTTGTCAGACAAGCATATTTTGCCTATTTTAAAGTGAAACTTGGTAATCAAGATAAAGCATGGGCACCTCATAAAGTGTGTAAACAGTGTGTTGAGGGTTTACGGATGTGGACCTAGGGGACACGTGCTAAGCTTCCGTTTGGTATAGCTATGATTTGGCGTGAGCCCAAAGATCATTCAAGTGATTATTACTTTTGTATAGTAATAACATCGGGATTTAACAAAAAAAAAATGTAAAATTGAGTATCCTAGTTTGCCGTCAGCTATACGCCCAGTACCGCATTCAGCCGAAGTCCCCGTCCCAGTTTTCAATGAATTTCCCTCTTTGGAAGAAAATGAATACAGATATGGTGCAGATGAAAGCGACTTCATTGAGGCTCATGGAAGCAAGATATTGAGGTAGATGTTTAGCTTGTGTACATTCAAGCGCGAATGTACACAAACTAAACACTCCAGAAAAAGCTACAAACGCAAATTTTTATCTTAATTTTTAAGTAATGTTCATTAGTTATACAATTTTGTATGCATCAATTCGATTTAACTTACATTAAATGTTTTGTAAACAGTATATTTGGTTTTTACTTTATGTTCTTTTAAATGCATGATTTTTGATTACTGAGGATATCCTGTATTTTATTTATTTTTTATTTATTTATATTGCGCATTGACTGCTGATGGTCATTAGCGCTTCCCGTAGCGCGTAGATATCCTGTAGTTTAAAAAGTTGACGTGATAGACAAAAATCTGAGGTTATTCTCATATTCAGACGCCAAGAATTAGTGAAAAACAGTGTCAGATCTAACTCAACGAAAAATGTGTTTCCCAGTGTTATCAGTAGAAATAATTGAACGTAAAAGGCAAGACTTCTTTCCCGAGAAGGAAAAGGCGCAAGGCCGTCGTAGCTACATCTGTAAATTTCTTTTTTTAAAGTGTTTTTTTATAAAAATATTATAAAACATAAACTTATTAGTTTTTAAGAAAGTACAGTCAAATTTCGAGTGTAATTTCCATTCACGTTGTTCGATACCTTTCATTTTCAGAATCTCTTACGTGCATTGGATCTTTAGTGTTGTTGAAATTTGCTGATATACTTAAACGCCTGTTGACCATATGACCTCCCATTTAGAGTATGGAGAGCATCCGCGTGTGTGGTTAAAGCAGAAGTAATTCTCACTTGATAAGGGCCAATAAGGTCTTGTTATCTTCGGTTGCATAATCGAGAATTGGCTCCGGCGGACGAACCAATCTCGTCTTGTAAAACCCAGACCTTCTATCTATCAGTTCAAGGTAAGTGTTTTTGCTCAACGATAAATGACGTCATTTATGATTATTAAAAACCACTAGGGCATTAAGGACCTTTCACTGGAAGATAAATAAAAATGCATCCAATTGGTGAAATTATTCATTATTCTATGGGATATTGGTTGAACGTTGATTATTAGGTGGAAGGTATAGTCGGGGTTCAGTCAAAGGTTATAATATTAAATAAAACAAATTGGCGGACCAATATGGTTTTATTTTTGAACTTCAGTCCTGCTACGAGTAGCGACTCATTCACTCGTAGGCATGCGCGGGTCCAGGTATTTATTTAGGACGTTTGATACAATGAGCAATTGAGGAACAGAACAGTCACCGGTAGCTGGCGGTGAGAGCGACACCAGGGCCCTGAGGACAGCTATCTACCTACCTGGAACCGGATCCTGACTCCAGACGTAGGTGTAAAAGGCTCCTGGATCTGAGGTCTCTCCATCGACTGTAACAATGATGGCTCCTCACTCTCCTATAATGTAAAATTAGAATAGTGTAACATCAATAAAAATGCAAAAACCTTAGAATAGAAGATATAGCAATAGGTACAAGCCTAAATTTCGTTACACTGGCTCAGCTAGAATACNAAACACTTTTATCTAAAATAAAGAATGATGGTGAAGGACTTTTAGTTATAGTAATTAGTGAAAGAGAATAAAACTAGTGTTCCAAAAAAGCTTAAATTTTGAAACTTAATATGTATAAGCATATACAAATAAATATACATATTTTGCACTTATTTATAAATTTAGTTAATTCCTAAATAATCTACTAAGCTTCTATAAATTTGCTGAGCTTCGACCTAAACATAGGATCATGAGGTAAACCATGTTGGTGACAGGGGAGAATTATTGTAAAATTAAAGATAGAAATTAATTTAAGGAATTAAATAAATGTTAATTAATAAAAGGAGAGTTTTTTAACCATAGATATTATTATTAGATGATTTTAGTTGGGGTTCGGTCAAGGTAGATCCAAAAAAAAGTGTATTTTTTTAAAAAGATTATCTGCCAACATTTCGGCTTACATTGTAAGCCATCTATCTTCAGGGCTGTAGAAATACAATGTCATGAGAGTACAATTATAATTGACAATATTATAATATAGAATTACTATAATGTAATGTGATATGATAATGTAATGTGTAAAGTAGGGGGAAAGCTATGTAAAAGAATTTAAAAACATGCAGACAACAACCTGTTTAAAAAAAAAATTGAATAAATTAAAACAGTAATTGACCACACCTGCCTACCATGAAGACAAAAGAGGACGTCCTGCCTCTAATTTCACATTTCTTTGACTGAAAAGAAAATATAATTTTCCAGACAGACACCGTGGGTGGTAGAATGGTGGGGGGAAGGTAAGAGGCGGAAGGTACTTCGAAAGGAAGAGCGGCCTGTTTCAAAAGGGGGCAATAAAAAGGACAAAGGATACTTTTGATACCACATTACATTATGGTAATTCTATATTATTATATTGTCATTTATTATTTTATTCTCATGACATTGTATTTCTACAGCCCTAAAGATGGCTCACAATCTTAGCCGAAACATTGGCAGATAATCTTTTAAAAAATACACTTTTGTTAAATTTGTATTTATTTTTTTGGATCTACCTTGACCGAACCCCAACTAAAATAATCTAATTTCAAATATTAATTTCATGCATTAATAAAATAATGACAACTAACATTTTTTTTGTCAAATGTTGACAGTCTAACTTCATTTCATTATTCACAACTTTTTTTCTACTTCATTTGATACAAAAATTACCAAGTCCAATTTTTCTATTACTTAGATCTCGGTACATAAATTTCAAGTTTATTACTTTAAACTGCCAAAAAATATGGGAGGAACCCACTACTTGCGCCCTCTGCTACAAAACCATCCTGCCAGGTCCAGGGACAGTATACAATCAGATCAAACAAAAAGTATACAATCAATAAGTATCATCACAACAACCTGCAACCCGAAACTTGCGCCTACCACCAAGAATCGTCCAGCCAAGGTGTCTCTTATCATCCACGAACAGAAGCCAACATCAGATATACCTACCCAGGTGGACCCAGAACTCAGGCCTAGATTTCGCCCTCGTACTAGACGCCAGCCTCACCAGCAACAGCAACCTTAGCCCCAGAACTCATCTCAGCCTCAACCACGTATATCACGGCCAACCATCCCACACATCCCTCTTCCCACTGTTAATTCAGAACTCAAATATGTGAGCCATCTTTTTACATACTTCCTGTCCGAATATCGATCACTCATCACTCCTTTGATACAAGCCTTTTCAGTGGCACTTCGTAGACAATTCCCAACAATTAATTCCTTGATTCCTGGCTTATCCTTGTCTATTATTTTATGGAACGCTAATGGTGTCCTGACGCACTCAAACAAACTTATACAGTATTACAAAACATGAACGTACACATTGCCTTAATTACAGAAACATGATTGACAAAACTTTTTTATAACAGGATATAATACCTACAGAACAGACCTTCCAGACAGTACAGCTCATGGAGGAACTGGGGTGTTAGTCAATAACTCATTTTCCCACCATGCAATTTCCTTTGATCACACAGACATGATTCAAGCAACTGTGGCGTCAATTTCAACGATGGCCTTTTCTATCGATATTGCTTCGCCATACTGCCCCTCTAATAAGAGCATAACATCAAGAGATTTCACTAAATTTTTCAAAATCCTTGGCCCTTCCTTCGTATGTGGAGGCGACTTTAATGCGAATCACTGGTCATAGGTTTCTAAATTGACAAACTCCCGTGGTCGCTCACTTTACTCCTCAATCTGTTTCAGCAACCTCACTACCCTGTCCCCTAACTCACCAACCTACTGGCCTACTGATGAACGTCGCACGACTGATCTCATTGATTTCTTTTCTCATTAAATGAACTTTCTTCAGACCACAGCCCTATAATTCTAAACCAGTCCCTTACGCCAATTCCTAAGGAATAAAACCTTAAATTCCTAACTTTCTACACTCACAATATCCGATAAATCCCTCTGGACTGCTACCAGAAAAATCCTTAAGCATCATATTCCTTCCACACCTCTTCCCGATCCTATAGTTTAATAATGTTATCCCTAATCCTCAGTTTGGATTTCGCCTCTATCACTCTACCTCTTAGCAAGTGTTTCGTGTCGTAGATCGTATCTCATCATTCCTTGAGAAAAATAGTATTATATGGGCGCGTTTCTGGATGTTTGTGAAAGGCCTTTGATCGTGTCTGGCACAAGGGCCTTCTATACAAACTGAAGCGTATCCCCCAAATACTCTCTAACAAATTATCTGCTCTTATTTATTCAACCGAATTTTTGGTGTCCAACAAGGATCAGATTACTCTAATTACTGGAATGTAGAAGCGGGAGTTCTTCAGGGCAGTGTGCTTAGACCCATAATCTATATAATTTATACTTCCGACTTTCCAACGACAGCTGATACTCTCTCTGCTACCTTTGCCGATGATACGGCTATTATCGCGTCAGATCCTAATTCCGCAGTAGCTATGTATATCCTTGAAGCACACCCCAACCATGTAGCCCCTTGATGCAAGATGTGGGGTATAAAATAAATGAAAGCAAGTGTGTCCATGTCACATTCACTCTCCGCACCAAGCCACCACAAAATTTATCCTTCAACGGAATTCCTATTCCCCAATCCAACTCCGTAAGATACCTCGGTTTCTACTTGGACTCAAGACTTACTTGGAAAGAATAAGGCGAAAGAGACAAGACCTAAACAGACGCTGCGGACTATTATATAGGCTACTTGTACAAACATGGAATTATCAGTACACAATAAATTAACAAAATACAAAACTATTCTGAAACTAATTTGGACATACGGTATAGAACTCTGTGGCACCGCTAAGCCCTCCAACATCCAACGCATCCAATCCTTCAAGTCCAAAGTCCCCAGAACCATTGTTAATGCTCCCTTCTATGTATCCAACTCTACCCTTCACAATGACCTCAAAATCTACCGACGACTTAATTCCCAATTTTTTCTCCAAATTCCATTTCCGCCTCAAACAACTTCCTAATTCCTTAGCTAATAAACTATCCTTTCAAACCCATACCGATAAGAATTCCTAAAGGCCGGATGACCTGAAGGCCTAGGATACACGGTGACTTGTACACGTGATCTCCTATAAAAAGAGAATCCAGTTAAATTTATTTAATTTACATTGTTTAGTATTATTTGAGAATGGTGTCGTTGGTCCCTTTCATTAATTGTTTACAATATGTTTTTATCTAACAAAATTTAATAAATGATTAATGGTTTCTAAAAAATTACTTTTACAAGTTTATTACATATTTTTCTACAGTAGAAAGTTTTCTATTGGCTAACTTTTTCTCCTCTCATTATTCTTCGTTCTTGTTTTTTTTTTTAAATGTCATATAATAATAGGTTAATGTGTCATTGGTATATTTTTAGATAAATTTTATTAGTTAATTCAACGTTACTCTTTCTTTCTAATTAATTTTATAGTTTATGGTTGTTTTTTTTTTGGTGTTAATTAATAAAAATTAAGGAATCGAAATAATTATAAAATTATACGTTCATTGTCTATAAGAGAGAATTCATCGTCCTAAGATTATTTATTTATTTAAACTTATTTATAATCTATTTATCTCTCTCGCTTTCTCTTTTCACCTTATATATATATATATAT
>KZ809182.1:115871-127406 GCA_000696205.2 Oncopeltus fasciatus | reverse complement strand
GAAGTTTTCACAATTGGAAGGTGAAAAGGAAACTGCTGTAATCTTGTCTTTATGGGCCATTGGGATGAATAATGGTTGGACATCAGATGGATTTCATATATAAACACACTCACCATAAAATAAGAAGGTATTATGTAAATATTTACCTAACATATAAGTCCTATGGAAGGCATTGACTTAGCAAAGAGGATCCATTCTGAATTCTTAAGTCTGACTACCAGTAAATCCTTCTACCACCCTAAGTAGATGAAAGGAGGAATAAAATTCTTTTGAGGAACCCACTCACTTTTAACTATCTAATTACTTTTTTCAAATTATTTAAAAAAATTTTTTTGGGGGGAAATAGTAGTGACATCTATTACCTGAACTTGATTGATAATATCAATATAATAAGCTGCGATAGGTTTGTCTATGGCTAACCTAAATTCCGGGTAGCCAGCCAGTATACAGATTTAAAGTGGTTGTTTCCTTCCTATCATTAACTTTAATTCCTTATTCCTTTATAATACTTCCTCTACACATTCTCCTTCTTACATTTATGAACTCCTTACTTCAACTCTTCAGTCTGTTCACATCACACTAGATCCCGAATCTCTGATTATTACACTCCCTCCTATAGAACTGCTTTTTGCCATTCTTTCCTAGCTCGTGCAGCTGGCCTTGGAACTACCAGCCCCTAAATATTTGACGTGATCCTTCTCTTTCCATATTCCAATCCTTCCTTTTTCAGCATCTCTTATCTATCCAAACTGAATCTTCTTAGCTGTTTTTTTGCTTGTTAATGTTAATGTAATGCATGTGGAATGTATGTAATATTCAAAAATCGTACCAATAAAAACATTTAATATATTAAGTCGATGTTATACATTATTACTAACAGAAAATATCACTATCCTAAAATTATAGAAACAAAGATATTTTACATAACACGCAGACAATAGGAAACAACTGCAATAGTTTTGCTACGATAAAAGAGCACTCGGGTATACATGAGAAAGAATAAGCTGACAGAGCAGAAAAGTTTGTATCCAGAGATTCCTCCCTAACTGTGTGTTACAAACATATTTCCAAACAATACCTAAAAGATCTGATACACAAACAGGCACTAATAAAATGGAAATTGAAATGGGACAGTACTGTGTGTACTAAATGTAGATATTTATACCTGACTTACAGACGTACTATAAAGAATGAAACACATGGACAAACTCCTACCTGACTCAAGCAGTTACCAGACAGGGTACAGTCAACAGCTGTTTTTTTCTATTTAAAATCAAATAATCTCCATACTGTCCTTGTGACTATATATGAACAGATATACCAACATTTAATATACATTTGTACACTGCTTACTGACTACAGAACAGTACTATGAAACAAATCATTACTGAAAAATATAAAATGGCAATCAGAACCAATTTATTGAGAGAAAAAAAATCTCTTAGGTTTATAATACAAATAATTAAGACGTAAAATTACTCATTGTATATAATTACTCATATTAATTTATTTTTCTCTTGTATATAAGCTAATATTAATTAAGTTTTTCCCTTGTACATATGTTTAGTAAATTTTTCATTGTTACCTTTTTGAAATTATTTTTGAAATACATGTATACTTACTTACATGTATATTTAATTCTATGGTATGTACTGAACAAATTTCCTAATGGCAAGGTTATTGTCATGAGTAGGTGAGAAAAAAAACCTGCCTGCTGGACTTTGTTTCTTTACTTTCCTACTATCAATTAATAATATTTAAATCTATAGAAAAACCAGAATGAATAAAACTAGGGTTCAAAATAACCTACTTATGTAAATGTACTTATTAAATAGTAGTAACACCAAGCAATCGTTTATACACACTAACAGTAATGCAATTAAAGCAGTAAGAAATTGAAAAATGTCTATTATGTTTGTTCTCTAAGAACAACAGGAAATATCAATGACAAAAAGAAATGTTATCTCTCTGGGCAAAATAAATATTTTGGTAGTTGGGACTCACACAATTTCGACAAATTTTAACCCAACTTTAATCCAAAGGTAGGATATGACAAAACTACTGTAATCTATATATTGCAAACAATATATAAGATATTTTAATAAAATCTGCAGTTGATATTCTTCAAAAAGAAATGTTAAAAAACCAGAATTTAATTAGCCCCCTCTTTTGAAAATATTAGTTATTTTTTTATTTAAAAAAAAAAAAGATTCTAATTTTGTCTGAATCTAATTATGTAGAACATTTTAAACTCTTTAATAAAATCTTTAGTAACTGAAAAAAGAAATAAGATTTAAAATCATACCAATAAAGACATTGAGCCAATAGTTCAAACATTTACCTGCTTCCCTTTTGGAAAATATTCAGGGGGGATGGGCACCAAGCTAATGAAACAACATCATTTTCATGTCCTCTCAAGCGGAATTTGATTGAACCATCACCTAAAATTCAAAAGAAATTATAAAAATGATCATTTAAACCTAATTAGGGTAATATATTTAAAGACTATTATACCTTTAATTTTGTATACAATCATTAAGCCAGATTTAGCACCAACTGCAATAATTTCCTTATCATGGGGACAGCATGCTACACATATTGGATTAATTTTAGTTAGAATAGTTAGTTTTCGTATTGTATTGCTCGGTAAATCCCAACAAACAACTGATCCACTATCACCAACAGATACAATTAAATTTGGATCAGCCCTGGACCAGTCAACACCCATTGCTTTCTCGGTATTCTGCAAAGAATAACATCCACAAATAAAATGTTTTTATTTTATAAACAAGCATTCAAAAGTAACAAACCATATTTATTTCAAACTCACAGCATGACCAGTGTGAGCGAGCATAAGAAATTGAGACGTCCAATTCCACACATGAACTGAACCATCCTCACTACAGGAAACAAGATGATCTCTGAAGTTTTCACAATTGGAAGGTGAAAAGGAAACTGCTGTAATCTTGTCTTTATGGGCCATTGGGATGAATAATGGTTGGACATCAGATGGATTTCCATGATTTGAAATTTGCCTTAATATAACCACTTCATGTTTTGCTCCATAAGCCAGAGCAGAACCATCGTCGTTACAAGATAGAATGTTGCTAAAATACCAACTTGGAGAAGAAGGAATAGTGATTTCACACATTTTGAAATTAATTAATAAGAAATGAACAAATAATAAGAAGAATCCTAACGCGGATTATAGCAAACGTACAAGTAGGACCACACTCTATACTCAACAAATCCGTGCCAGTCTAGGCGGGATGCTGAATGCAAGAGAATAATAGAGGCCTTCGTACACACACAATAGAAACCATTGGACTTGCGCCTGCAACGGATACCGCCAAAGTCACGTGATATAAAAAGTAGTAGGTTATCGCATGGTTACTATTCACAAAAAAGGTTGCTCTGAAGTGTCAAAAGTGCTAAAATGAGCATTTGTTCTCCTAGTGTCTGCAGAATTTTAGCTGAAGGTTTATTCAAATGATTTTTTAATAGCTTTAGTTTTATAGTTTCTTATTATACTTTGTTAATATTTTTTGTTAATAATATTTTAATCTTATATATTAGTATTAACAGTTTTTGTGACTATTTTATTAGGCGTTAATATCTTATCAAAAAAGTATTTAAAGGACAGAATTTTATTGAGAAGTTTGGCTACAAATAAAAAATTAATATTTGCTGCCCCAAAAGCAAAAAAGGTATTAAGATATGGTCAACCAACTTTTGAAACACATCCTCATTTACTGAAACAGGGAGAGGTAAGGTTTGATTAGCATATTAAATTGATTAATTACTGACAGCACAATCGTTAAAGAATGATACAAAATTGCTCAATCTCTAATAAGTTACAATAAAGCATTCTTCGTATGAGAATAATAATATATAACTATCATACCTTCTATTTTCCGTCTTCATTGGTTTTTGCAAACAATCTTCTTCAGAAACCAATGAAGACGGAAAATAGAAGGTTCATTGGTGGTGGAAATAACCTTTTGGAATAATATATAATATAATAAGAATCTATCTTAATTCTGGATTAGCTAGTCCAATGACATAGCCATACTTTATTAGGGGTTTGGACATAA
This sequence comes from Oncopeltus fasciatus, assembly GCA_000696205.2. Lineage (NCBI taxonomy): Eukaryota > Metazoa > Arthropoda > Insecta > Hemiptera > Lygaeidae > Oncopeltus > Oncopeltus fasciatus. The sequence continues at coordinate 123,312 of KZ809182.1, read as the reverse complement.
CTCTATCAAATAAACCTTTTAATTGATTTTTTAAATTGTCAATGTTATTTTACAACACTATCACATTTTCCACATTTGAACTTTAAACATTTCGTAATTTGTTCTAAATCTGTCTGAAAGAATATGATGTGTAGCTGTGCCATCCCAACAATTCACTAATTAGTTTCAAGCCTGATTAAACAATTTCTTAATGTTCTCAGGTTTAGCTAATGGATCATTTATTAAAAATACTTTAAAATATTTCTTTTTTTTTCTTTAGCCTTAATGAATTCTGTAGAAATAGAATAACTTCCCCAATAACCTTGTTTTCCAATTGATAAAAGCATGCTAAGAATACAATAAAGTTATCAACTGTGCTTATTGAGTAAATAATCCATGAACTTATTAAAAGCCTGTTCAGGATAGTTCTTTGGTACAACCTATTAATAGATCAACTGTCTAAGCTGTAGATATAATCATAGTTCTCAATCTAAAACAGTTGGTCAATTGTATTAATGAATCCTGTGCTTTTTTTACAGCTATTTGCATTAGTTGTATGTTGTAAAGAATAATTAGGTCCTAACTATGAAGGGTTGGTTGCAATTATCAATTTGCTAACTTTTTTTTGTCTTTTTAATGAGTTTTTTTTAAAGCTCCCTTTAACTACTTAGGATCATTCATTGGTTCATTCAGATTATAGGTAATCCGATGCCCTCACTGACTCAGGACATATTTCTGTTTCCCATATTGTACTACCTATGCAGACATTTAGTTTTCCAAAGTTTTACACAACAGTGAGGTAAAATATAAATTATAATATAAATTTAAATATTAGTAATATTTGAAATTATAGTCTTCTTTAATTTGTATTTTCAAATTATATAAGCAGTTTCTTTAGTTTCAAAAGGATAGTTTTTGAACATAGAGATTATTGGTAGAGAATTTTAGTTGGGGTTTGGTCAAGGTTCACAACATTGAACCCCAATAAAAATTCTATACTAGTTTCTTTCTTTTGTTTTGTGGCCCTTGTTAGGAAACTAACTAGCTCCATTCTTTAGTGGTGGTGGGGTTTTACATGCCTTCTCTTATCTTAAAACCTGCTGATAGATAAGGGTTTGCTGTAAGTTTGCCACTCTAATTTCCACAACCTTTCTCAACTGTAATAACTCTCCACAAAACTCCTATAGTACCAAATCACCTTTGATGGAGATTAAAACCACTGACCATTCACAGAAACACTTAAAAGAAAACATACCTTAAATTTGCTGACTTCATACCTGACTGTAAGAAATTAAAAAAACCAACCACCCACATCAGTGTGATCTTCTCACTAATCAAACTACACATTTAGACATACTCCCTCCATTAATTACCAGAGAAACTTTAAGCAATTCTTTTGTTTTTCGGGCAGCCCAAGATGTGGATGACCAAGCATAAATATACCCTACTAAGCCTAAAAAAAAAACAGCCTTTACCTGCAAAAAACAATGGGGTCACTTCAATCCAAGCTAGTGACCCAGAAATTGTAAAATTTCTAAATATAGTCAAATTTAAAAAAAATTAAAAATATATAATTTTTACTTATCAATTTGAATAAGAAAAACCCTATCACATGATGACTCACCATATAAATACCTCCACTCTGACCAAGCTGATCAGGGAATTATCAAAGCTTGGTTTTCTGTTGTTTAAAGCTTACTTGTTTGTGGTGTTATTTAACATTCCACCAAAATACCGTCAACCAATAACAGTAATTCATTCTCCTCATAAACATTTTTATAAATGCAGTATATATACTACAATTAATGTAGAAGAGACCCACAAAAAAGAGGACATACCTCATCTCTCTCTCTCATTTTTATTAATTTATGCCAACCTTCAATTTAGATAATTCCTCTTTCTTATTAGTGTTATGGAAAAATTATGGAACCTAATAGGTATAAAAATTCATCTCTTCTGTAAATAAATAAATCAAATTCTATTTCTGAGCTTCTTACCCCAAACCATTACATTTTTTAATTAATTTATTTTTTATTTTTTTATTTCTGAGTTTAGAAAGGCTTTTCAATAGTTGTTAATATTTTTGTTGTTGTAAGTTTATGAAAAAAATTATGAAACATTGCTTAATATGTCTTTTGGTTTTTTGTGGCCCAAAAACTTAAACACATGATAATTAATTTAGAAATAAAAAGGCATGTTAATAAAAGTATTTAAAAATATAATTAAGGGGGTCTTAAATGGATCTTCATCTTCTTCTTGTCAAGCTATAGCCAGCCTTAGGAAGCTGAATTTTTCTCCTTATTGTCCTTTTTGGCATGTAAGATTAATTTATTCATTTAGTGCACATGACAACTCATTTATTGTATTAACCTTCTGTCCCTTTAGAAATGTGCAAAGTACTATACTATTAAATTGAAAATCTTGTCGATTGGCATTGTTTAAGTCTATGTAAATAGTGCTACTGATGAATTGCCAATGAAAAAAAGTCATAAATATCATACTGGTAACAAACTAATGCTGAACATAGATATTATTATTAGATGTTTTTTGGGGTTCGGTCAAGGTAGATATAAAAAATACAATTTAAAAAATGTGTATTTTTTAATTATATGTCAACGTTTCGGCTTACATTGTAAGCCATCTTCAGGGCTGTTGAAATACACTGTCATAAGAAAAAAATTATTTACATTATTATTACATAGAATTGCCATAACTAAATGTAATGTGATATCAAAAGTATGTAGAACTATGTAGAAAAATTTTAAAAACAAAATACAAAAAAAATATAATTCACCACACCTACCTATTATGAAGGCGAGAGGAAACGTCTTGTCACCAGGATCCCATATTCATGACTGAGAGTGAGGGTTTGAAATAAGTTGTAGAACTTATATAAATGAAGAGTAGATAGATATAGAATAAGTTTCTTCAACTTATTCAAACATTTTTAGCATTCTGAAAAACCATTAGTCTTCCTTCAAAACAAACCTGTCAAACATGTCTCCTAGTTCCTTAAGCTAATCATCCGCAATAATTTCCTACTTTTTTTTCCTTGTATTGCCCCCTTTGATGCAGTCCACTCTCCCTTTGTACTTAACTGGCTCATAGCCCCCACCCTTCCGCCACCCATGTTGTCCATCTCAAAAATTTCTCACAAGTTCGAAACCCTACCTCTCAGTCATGACTATGGGATCCTAGTGAAACGTCGTCCCCTCCTGCCTTCATGAGAGGTAGGTGTATTTTGAATTTTTCTACATAGTTCTACATACTTTTGATATCACATTATATTTAGATATAGCAATTCTATCTAAAAATAATGTAAATCATTTAATTTTTTATGTTTTTTGTTTTCTTATGGCATTGTATTTCAACAGCCCTGAAGATGGCTTACAATGTAAGCCAAAACGTTAGCAGATAATTAAAAAATACACATTTTTTAAATTGTATTTTTTGGATCTATCTTGACCGAACCCCTACAAAAAAACATCTATTAATAATGCATTATATGCATTTTGAAGGAATAGTAAGTATTAATAATAATTAAAATCATCAAATACTCACAAAGTAAGCTAAAAAGCATTTAATTTTCTACATCAACATTTGTATTATAAGTAGTAGTTATCATACGGTAGTATTATTCATATTCTCTTGTAATATCAAAGCTTTCATGAAATTATGTGATTTTTATTTTTGAATTTTCATCTACCTTATTCTGTCTAAAGAAAGCCTTACTTCATATTTTGTTTTCTTTTATTTTTTAATTAGCTGCTTAAATGAATAGTTTCTTGTTTATTATATATTTGATTTTATGGAATTTTTTATGTTTTAGTTACTTCCTGGTTTTGACCTTAAAGAATTTGCTGAGAGGCGTAATAGACTGATTGAAAATATTTGGAAAACTGGTACTAAAAGCTGCCATGTTGTACTAATCCCATCTGCATGTGTACAGTATATGACAGAAAAAATACCTTATGTCTTTAGACAAAATTCTGATTTTCGATATCTCACTGGTTGTTTAGAACCTGACAGTGCATTGTTACTATTTGTGGTTCCTGATGGTTCATCGGATTCTATTTTATTTGTTCGTGAAAAGAATGAACACTCTGAACTTTGGGAGGGCCCTAGGACAGGTATAATAATTTACAATAATATATTATTCCTTAGTTTAATTCACAGTTTTAATGATAATTTTAGTTTATGTAGGAATCATGATAAATGGTGTAAATATTGTTGAATTTAATTAATTACTTTCCTTATTGGTCTATGTTTATCAATTCAATGGAAGATAAATAATCCTTTTCCTCTGCCTTCCAACTTTCCTTTAAAAGCAATTAACTTGACCATGTTACCTACCTTTGAAGTGTGTCGATAAACCCAATCCCACCCCATTTCACGTTTTCTCTCAATTTAGTTCTGCTCTCTAAAATGTGACCATAAATCTCCCTCGTAGATCTCTTCATACAACACTATGGTACGAATAAAGTTTATTTAAATAATAAATTTCATATAATAAAGTTTATTTAATTTTTCATATTTGTATAATTAAGAATTTTTAGTTTAATCTGTAAATATTTTTCTGTTAAATAAAATACCAAATCTCTGTCTGTTCATTCCAATCTATAATTCAATAAGTGTAATAGTGTGTATTATATTTCAGCCCTGATAATGACTTAGAAGTTAAGTTGAAATAATGGTAATAATAAAATNGAAAAAAAAAAAAAAAAAAATTTAAATATTTCAGTTTTATAGTGGATCTATTTTAAGCAACATAGAGGTGAAAACCAAGAATGGAATTTTCTGCTGACTTTTACTAGCCCTTCTCTCTTGCCTAACAATAAGTAGCATATGCTATAAAGATAATATTGCTATAATAAAGTTATTTGCCTTTGCAAAAAACTAAAGCAGTTCATGTTTTTATTTTTTTTAATGCACAATTATTATTTTACAAATTTATAGACCTATTGAAATAATTTCTAAACCTATTGAAAGAATTTTAAAAGATTTTATATGGAATATTAATAAAACACTCATTATCTGCACATTTCACAAATATCCCGGCACTCTTTTGTGTCTCTGCAACCATTCCGACACTCAGGTCTTTTCCTACCCAGATCCACGTGCCAACTCCTTGTTTCTTCACTTATTCTCCTCCACTTAGATTATTGTTGTGTGGTATATGGGGGTGTCGTGGGTTGGCTAGATGATAGACTAAAGTGTTTCTTAAACTGTTGTGAAGGTTTGTCTTCGGCTCACTTAGGAATTCCTGGGTAACCGGCCTGTATACAGATTTAAAGTAGTTGTTTCCTTTCTACGGTAGACTTTACTTCCTTGGTTTCTTCCTGTATAATACTGTCTCCACACATTTTCCTTCTTACATTTATGAACTCTTTACTTTCAACTCCTCAGTCCATTTACACCACACTAGATCCTGTACCTCTGATCTTTACACTATCTCTCATAGAACTGCTTCTTTTCGCCACTCTTTCCTAGCTCATGCAGCTAGCTTTTGGAACTCCCTACCCTCGAATATTTGACGAGCTCCTTCTCTTTCTATATTCAAATCTACTTTTTCAGCGTTTCCTATCCATCCAAACTGAATCTTCTTTGCTGTGAATTTTGCTCGTTAATGATTGAATGATTGATGTGTGCATATGGAATGTATGTAAATTAAATTTAATTAAATTAAATAACTTGATAAATTATATTTTAATTTTTTAAATTTATTTATTTGTTCAATAAATACAAGGGAATAGAATAAAAAAATCTTACTACCTCAGCCAGGACTCGAACCCAGATCTCCTGCTTTCTACCTGGAAAGCATGCTATCTTTACACCTCTGAGACCAACCAAATAATTCACTCTACTGGTAGTCTAAGCCCCCGAGTAAGACGAATATATCGTCTTATAATTGAAGGAGCTAACATTGTTAGCTATTTGTTAGGCTCTTGTTTTTTTCATTATTTTTCTTTTTTAAATGCTGTATTAGTTGTGGTATTTAATCCCACATTAATTTTATACAATAAATGCAAGGGTGTAGAATATAGAATCTTACTACCTCAGCCGGGACTCGAACCCGGATCTTCTTAGTTAAAACATAAGTTATTTCCTATAATTTTTGTTTTGTATACCTCTAATAGGAAGTTAGTTATTTAATGTCAGAGAATTGTCACATTTAATGTTCTTAAAAATTGTCACTTGTTAAATAAGTTCATAATTCAGATCTTTGAGGGTGTCTATTCACACAACTATATCCAATATGAAAACCAATTATTTCTGACAGACTTTATGTCTTTTCAGTTTGCATTGCTAAACTCAAATTTTTGATCATATTATTTTGATTCTCTAATTTTAATTATATTTATCACATAATCTTTTCATTTCAATCTTTAGTTATGGAATCAAAGGTCTATAAGTTGATCTACTTGTTAAAATAGATCATAATTTCAAGGGCACCAGGGTAGCTCGTGGGATCAGTTTGGATCTCTAATCCTGGTGCTGCAGGTTAAAATCCTGCCCAGGGCAAGGTTTTATCAATTAATAATGGATGTTTAGAATGGGATGGCAACCTGTAGATAGCCCCTCTCTTCATGACCTGAAATGGTTATAAGGGTGGCTAATACTTTAAAGAAAAAACCAAAATTTCTTCATTGGTCTGTTAGTTCTTTAAAAAAAATTTTTATTTATCTATGATTTTATTTTATTTCCAGGAGTTGACTTATCTCCACAGTTTTTTGGAGTTAATCAGTCAAAACCTATTAGTTCTTTATCATCTGAACTATTTAAAATTAAAAACAACATGGGAGCATTCAATTTTTGGTATGACTACTTTAACCCTGTAAATCATCTTGTTCATGAATCTGTTAAGACTTTCCTTGCTGAAAGTGGAATGAAGGTACTTAAATTTTTAATCTAAGACATTAAAGTATTTTTATAATTATGATTTATAATTATTCAATTACAGGAATTGGTTTCAGTGAAGTCAAAGATCCATGAGTTGCGGTTATTGAAGTCTAATGCTGAACAGAGATTAATGAAAAACTCTGCTGAACTTGGGTCTCGAGGTATTGAAGAAGCAATGATATTTTCAAAGCCAGAGGCTACTGAACATCAATTGTACTCAATAGTTGACCATTTTTGTCGTATGAATGGTGCTGAAATTTTAGCTTATCCTCCTGTTGTTGCTGCTGGAAATAATGCTAACATTATTCACTACATTGAAAATACACAAGCCATTAAGGATGGTGATTTGATACTCATGGATGCAGGTATGTATCAGTTGCATTTGGATAGTTTTATGAATACGGAAATGTTTTGTCATCACTCTATGGGTATTTTTAAAATAGATTTCCCATGCCAAAATCAAGCTATTCATGTAAGTTTCATGACACAACTTATGAAACATTTTGATAGATCTTCACCAATCCTATATCGAAAATGCTAAAAAAAAAAAATAATATTATAT